>LWCA01000606.1:0-22317 GCA_001642005.1 Intoshia linei | reverse complement strand
TTCCTGTTAGTGTTGGTAAATTTTGATTTTTAGTAAAAATGGTTGGATTTAAGTGACACCCTTATAAAATTATTAGTAGTATAAAAATTCATTTATTTTATAAATCAAGCACAGTCTGGGAAATTTTGTCCTTGGGACATTTCGTACGCGTACCATTTAAATTTAATCATTTAGGACATTGATAAAATTCTAAAAAAATATAATGAATTTGATAATTTCACATGTAAATGTGTGTCTACTTTTGATGAATATATAATTCAATTAAAAACGATATCAACTAAAGAAAAACATGAAATATTACTAAAATTTGCGAAAGAGTCGATAATTATATCTACTTGTAATAATTTTATATTGAAAAGTATAAAAATGGACCAAGAAAAAAAAAATGAAGTAAATATAGTTGCAACTAGTATTAAAGATAATGGTATTGAAATTATTGAAAAAATAGTACTTTATATTGTATACAAACGTCACAAATTGCAATGGTTTGATTTAGAAGAATTTTTGATACAATATTGTTTACTTTGTGAAATATTTGACTATTCCTCCAATATCGATGAAAATTTAATTGATGAATTAGCCCAAACTGATGGTTTAAAAAGTTCTGACGTTATTTTAAAAGAAATTGAATTGAAGAGTAAGCTCATGAAACTAAAATTATTTAGAAACCAATTGAAGGATGTGATGCATTTAATATTGCTATATAATGCCAATTACAATGTCGACATGTATAAAAATGAAATATTAAAATTGGACAGTCAAATTAAACAGATGAATTTAATACACGATTCATTTTTAATTGATAATCCCAATATTAAAAGTATTGTTGATAGTATAAACAAATGCATTAAACGTCAACTATCCATGGAATGTAAAGATTTACAAGAAAATGTCATAAAATTTAAAGATTTAAATGAAGATGAAATTTTATTTTTAACATCCAAATATGAAAATTACATCAACAAATTTAATCAATTAAATTTACAAAAAAGTAGCATTGGAAATGAAAAAATGATACTCGGAAAGATAGACGTAACATCAGATATGTATGAAAAATTTTTCAGTATTTCAACCAAAAACGACGAAAACAGGAATGATGATAAAAATTCAAAAATCTGTGAATCTATTTTAGATGAATCGTTAGTGTCGAATCTTTTAATCAAGTCGCCATTATGGTTGAATTTGGATAACATTGAAGCTAAATTGGGTAATAGGGCCAGTGTCATTGCATTACAACAAGATGCATATCAAGACGATTCAAGTAAACTCTGTCAGTCTGAAAATATTTTCATATCGACAAATTTAATAAATTTAAACAGGAATCTTTACATTTTGTACAAATTTGGTGTATTTATAGCACATCAATTGCATTTAAATTATGCCGTTAAAAATGTAGACATTTTGTTGGCTGATAAACTTCCTTGTACCAACGATTCTCATTTAGCTGAAGGTCTAAATAATGAAATTTTATATTTACCTAAACATATATCAACTAATGCCTTCAAAAACTCTTTTGTGTATGATGCCAATAATAACGTTTTATACGTTAGAAGTTCCATTCTCGAAAACACTGGAAAGTATCTGCTTTTAATTTCACATTGCTTGTCCCATATAACCGTCGGAGATTTAACTGATGATTCTAATTTGAAATTTAAAAATGTTTTCCATCAATGCATTGAGATGATTGTATTTTATCTTTTCAATTACAAATCTCATTGCAATTTTGACAAGTTTAATGGAGATGAGTTGTTTGACAAAAAAATTTATAATAATATCATTACCTCTTCCATATTCTGTGAAATTGATGAATTTAATAGTTTAAAATTCTCAAAAAATGATAGTGACTCCTTTCACAATTTTATGTATCAAAAACTAGTAGATCAGTAAATTTTTATTTTTTTGGGGTAATTTATTTTTAGAATTATTCTTGCAGGAGATAAACCAATACAAGATAATTTTGACGATTTTGAGCACTTTGATGATATTTTAAAATCAAATAATATAAATGAAAATTCAAACATTTTATATAACGAAAATTTTGACGGTGATTATATTTAAATTATAGAGGTCATCCTTCTGAGGGATGGGCGCTGCAGTGCCCATTCGGCACATTTTGTTGTTTTAATAGTTTCGTTGGCACCAAATTTATCGTTCACTAATATACAATTCAATATCTGCGTGGGCAAACATTCAGTTGATCAATGTATTGCTGGATTGATATTATCATCATATTTGCTCATTAATAATATCATTGATTTTTTGATCAAATTTTTGGGGGTTTCTTAAATGGAAAATTTTAAAGATAATTTTGGTGGTATTTTTTATAGGTAAAGTCTTTTTTGACTCAATTTTTAGTGATATGATTATTATATATGTTATTTTATATACCCAAAAGTTACTTTTGGTGGCAAAATTTGGTAGAGTTTTAAGGGAAGTTCTTTTGACCCAATTTTTAAAGATTTCGAAGATTATTTTTTAGTCAAAATTTAAAAAATAAAAAAAATTTTTTAGCACCCCGTGAGATACTGTTTTAAGGAATTTTCAAAATTTTTTAAAAATGGTTCAAGAAAATAATGAACCCAAAATCTGCAAATATTTATTCATCGCTTCATAACTTCATCGCGGGCGTCATTTTATCGTACCGTGAGGACAATGGTGGTGGTACGGTACGAGAAGTAATCCCCGTTATAAATTCCATTTAGATTTCCTTTGAAATTACTTAAATAAGCGTTTCTAAGGTAGAATTTTAAGGTTTTCTATGCATACATAAAAATGATAGTTTTTGAAACTGCTAAAATTAAAAAAATAAACAATTAAATTGAAACTAACCAGTCAGCTTTCTTATTAAAGCTTCTGGTGAACGGCTGCCCAGTTTGTCGTAAATCAACATTTTAAATGTAATTTTTCAAATTGAAAAGTGAAACTTTTTTACATTCTACTTGTATCTGGTCTGAAATATTCTCATCCGAATGCATCAATGAGATAACATCATTTCTACTGTCTCGATTAATTATTTTTCCGCTCCACCTTTAAAAATCTTAAAGTGTCACTAGTTTAGTGGATTTGAAATATTGATTGATTTATTTACATTTAATTTTAGAAATAATGGAAAAAACGCGTTACTCGCCCAATAGAAAGGAATTATGTTCAATGATAAAATGTGTATTTGATGAAAAAAGAGTGGATGTCTTGTCATATGAAAATAATAATGTAATTTATTACTAAAATAAGTTATACACAAGATCGTAGAGTCCAAAAGTTCATTTAAATGAAAACTAGCTCAGTGTTTCACAAATCCCGGTCAGCGGACTATATGTTTGATATGTATATTAGGGTGATCACTTTTGCATATTTTTTTCAAATATCAAAAAGTATTTTTCACCTTCAGGATTATTGGTGATGGTCATCACTTTCCTGAAAAAATATTCAAATTGGTTGAGTTTGGACCCGACCACTCAATATAAAAATTTTTCCCTAAAAAGTTAAAATTAAGCTTTATTTTCATAGTAAAATGTTATAAAAATTTAGTAACATAGTAACAAAGTCATAGTAACAAATATATAATTAATATTGTCGCGTCATTTTATAAAATTGAAATACCTGACCAATCAATAAAGTTCAAAATAAATTAAAAATGGGTTAAAAAAAAAATTCTCTTAAAAACCCCATCAAATTTTAACCCAAAATTATCTTCAAAATCTTTTAAAATTGGATGTAAAAATTTTTCTCTTAAAGAACCCACAAAAATTTGGCCAAAAAATCAATACTATCAAAATTAAAAACCATATTTTCTAAATTCATTATAATGAATTTGAACAATTTGAATAAAATAATGAATTTCCATAATTTGTACAATTGCGTAGTCACAATTTTACAAAAAATCATTCACTATTAAAAAAATTCATTATTAACGAGTCTGATTTCTTTTTTTACAGTTTTTTTATACATTTTTCATGATTTATTTATTTAAGATTACAATTATAACATTATTTATACACTTATTTGATTGATATTGTTTCTTATTTCAATTTATTACTTAAAATTATTATTAATTACTTAAAATTGTTAGCTTAATAATGGTTTGAGTAAAGATTTATTTTATGGGCCCGCGTAATAATTTTTTTTCAAATTTGGCTCGCCAAGCAAATTGAGAGTGACACCCTGGATAAGGCAGAGTAGAGATTGCGATAAAATGATACATTATCAATTTTAATTTAGATATTTAAAAATTACGTTGATGAATATGCAGATTTTTTAAACGAAATGTTGATTAAAAATTATAAAATGTACGACACTTTATGTCAAAATGAATCACATCCAAACTGTGATGGATCCACTACAATCAATTGCAACAAAGACAACATTGAAAAGTACAATATATTAATAGAAAAGGCAAAAAAGTATAAAGATTATGACTAAACCTTTTAAAAAATAAATTATTGTAATAAATAAATGATTTACTGTTTAATTTCTTTATTTACATATTCATTATTCATAAATTTAAATATTAATTCAGAATCGGTAACATTTGAAAATGACCGTTTTATTTCATTTTTAGGGGAATTGCATATATCACGTAGATTTGTAAATTTTTCCATAATTTTTTGTACATTTTTAGTAGAAATTCCCGGAAACCGTAATAGTAGCATCTAATTTTTATCAATATAAAAAATTAAAATTTTACGTATAAACCTTTAAATTTGGATCCATTTGAAACTGATCATATTGTCCTTGAGAATGAAATTTTCGAGATAATATTTTCTCTACATCTGGTTCATTTTCAGTTTTCTATAATTATTAATATTATTTTATGAGAAATGTGAAATAAACTTTGAGCATGCTAAAAATATTGCTAGACATTTTTGGAGATCGAGACCATACATAGCGCAATCTAACATTTAATGTAAAAATCACTAAAACTGTAGACTTGCCTCGGAAAGTGTATAGTTAGTAATGATAATTTTGAACAAAGGCTTCTATTTTCAAATTCTACGGATATTTTCTATGTAAAAATTATAAAAAATATTGAGTATTAACTTCAAGTCTGAACATTTTGTTTGCAAATTCAATCAAAACAATCGGTCTACTATAATGTCTACACCTATAAAATTTACATAGCAATGTTTCATTTTAAAATATTTTTAAACATTACATTGATTCACATTGACTATATAGTCTCCCATTAGCGAGGGAAGAACGTAAATCTTCGATACTTTTCCTTTCAACGCATATTTTGTCCGACAAAATGTAGTCTCCTATCTATGTGTGTTAAAACGTTTACCAAGTAAAATATATTATTATACATTACGTTCAATTTATAAATATATAAAATATTTACCTCAATAGTATACGGCAACAAATTAAAACCATTAGCGTACAAGAGTGACGGCATTAAACTTTTAAATTCTCTAATATCTATAACTATCTAAATTTTGGCATATAATTCATTTAATAAACTCAATATTCCACAAAGTAAATTAGCTACAAAGGTGTTAATAGATTTAAAAATAAATAAAAAAATATGCGCTCATGTACTATTTAAATTTTTATACAAACTAGCAATGAAATTACATTTTTATTTTCATTATTCCTCGTATTTTTGACAAAATTAGTTTCAACATCGATTACAGTGGGTAAACTCTATAATTAATGTAAAAAGTAAAGCTTACAATTATATTTTAAATTAATTACATGTTTAAGTTTAATTAAATTAGTAAAATTTCGTTTTTCGTTCATCACCGAAGATAAATAATATTGTTCTTCAATCTAGAAAATATAAATTGTATGTATGAGATAATATTACTATTGACCAGGGGTGTAATTATGCGGTCCGCGATATATTATAAATTTTTATTTTTATAACAATTTTTTACACATATTTCTTTTTTTACAATTTTTGCATATATTTTTGATGATTTATTTATTCATGATTACAATTTTAACATTATTTGTACACTTATTCCATTCTTATTGTTTCTTATTTCATTTAACGAATTAAAATTATAATAAATTAATTAAATCAGTTAGTTTAAACATCATTTGTTGAGTAAAGATTTTTTTGTGCAACCCGCGTAATAACTTTTTTTCACATTTGGCCCGCCCGAAATGAATCCTGACACCTCTAGTATGATGTCATGAATCAACAACTCTAGTACAGTAGATTAAACGAATTTTATTTCATTCACTTTTTTATATCTATATACATTTTTTTCCATTTCTTCCCATATCCATTTAAATTTTCCTTAAATTTTTTAAATTTAAATTGAAGATATTAAAATATATTTTTTTAGCTACATACTAATTAATTATAAGGTAGAAAGTAACAGTCATTACGAGCAGAGGTGGTTCATTGAGTGATTTTATTAAAATCCAGACATTGTGGGATCACATTTAATATTTACTATCTCAAAATGTATATTTTATATAAATTTCGGACTTTTTTCATTTTTTAAAAAGTATCCCAGAATTTGTTTTATAAAATTTTAAAACATGTTTCATTTCTAAAACAAAGGGTAATTTGTGGTTTTGACCATGGAAATGTATGATTCTGAGGCTGATACTAATACTTAAAAATACCAATTATGTATCAATATTTAACCGAATCTTCACTTTATAAACATATTTCAGTCGAATTTTACCAAGATTGCAAATTATTGTAATAAATATAAAAATGATAATAACAAAGTTGTATTACTTTTATATTTGTTGTTGTAGTTTTTATTTAAATTTTATTCAAAATGTTTTAAAAATGAGAATTTGAAATTTAAAAATGAGAATTTGAAATTTAAAAATTTCGTACCAATGAAAAAAATTCCGAAGGAATGAATTATATAGATTTTCACCCATATTTCTTTATTGGAAATGTGTAGACGTTCAATGCACATTTTTTTTGAAATTATAGGGATCAATATTTACATTTTCAATTTTTATTTTAATCGAATATTGGTTGATAATATATTAAAAATTAATTTTCACCGGGAATTCGTAGATTTCTGAGATTGAAATTTTGTATTTATATCAGAGGAATAAGCTCTATCAGAATAATCTTTTTTTTAATTTTCGGACAGTTAATTATTTCACATTTTTTATTTTAATAAAATATTTCGGAAAAAAATATGAATACTATAATGCTTTTTTGACCGTGAAGTCGTCACGTATTTGGATTGAAATTTTTTTAAATTCTAAGGTTGTTTTCATTAAAAAAAAAAGGATAATTTGGGGTTTTAGCCCTGAACATATAATTTTTTTAAATTACGATTCGCAAATGGCGATACAAAAATTTATGATTGTCAATAAAAGTGATATAATTAAATTAATATAATTTAAATGATCAGCATTTTGAAAATAATCCAGGTTAAACTAAAACATCATTAAATGCGTTATCGACAGCGCTGAAACAATTGTATTAAATTATTGTAAGTACATTATGATTTCAAAAATTTTTGAATTATAAAATATCGCAGTGCTTTAAATATTTAAAAGACAAACCACCAAAATTAAAATTAAATTTTGTTGGACAGGTCACCAGTCTCTTAATTTGTAATAATAAACTTACAGAATTTGAATACATTAAATTGTAAATAACTGGAAACTTTACATCTTCTCTTGACGCCTTAAATATCTAAATTAAATTGACATTGAAGTAGTTTTAAAAAAACATATAATAAATAATAAATAAATAAATAAAAAATAGTATACGATACGTAGTTTACAATCTAGTCTACTACATTGTTTATTAAATTTCATAATATAGATCAGTGGTTCCATAACGTTTTGGTTTTGCGACCCTTGAGCCTAAAAAGTTTGTATAAAGATACTACAGGGTCTCAAATTCTTTCCCGGACCTTTATGCTTTTTGTGAATCTGGGTTAAGATCCACTGATTTAAAAATTAAATGAATAAAACATTGATAAAAACCTCTAGCTGACGTAGAATATACAATTCAGGTTGATATAAAATAACGTATTGCGGTTTAATTTGTTCAAGTGAATAATTTAATTGATAATCCCAGTTGGTTTCATTACATACAAAACATATATAATTAATATTTTCCTTTTTATATAAAACATAGGTGGCAGGTAAAAGTAATTCACAATTATCGATAAGTTCCTAATTTAAATATTCGCTTAAATTTGAAAATATAAATGATCAAGCTAAAGTTTAGAATGTATGTTTCTCAACCTCTTTGCAGTGGGGCACAATTGGTAGCAATTAAAAAAAATTTGTCGCACAAGGAAATGAAAAACAGCAAAAATGTTATATTTGACGGTTTTCACAGAAAATCCTCACTATAGTATAAAATTTAGTTAAAAAAAGCTACAAATTTAAGAAAGTACATTCTTTCGGTAAAAAAATCTTATGTAACTGACCATCTGTGTAAAGTTATATAACTTGTTTTCAATATTTCCTAGTCACGTAAAATATTATTGGCGAATCGGTTGAGAAACACTGAGGTAAATCATTGTTATTATTATTAATACACTATTTATTGTGCAACAGTTAATCATTAGTCCCAGGCTCATTGAACTTTTTCGTTGTGAGCCCATATTTGGCACATATAAATCCCATCAATCGTTAAAAAGAATTAATTGTATATTTCATATAAAATTTTACTTACAATGTTAATAAAAAAATTATTATCAGACCACATTTCAGAGTCATAGATTTTAACGTATATAACTGGGTGGTCTGATATATGACGCGCGACCCGCTGAAGAAGTAATAAAAATTGCATTATAAAATGCATTGAAGCCTCCCAGAACGAAACCTAATATACTAGAAATCATACGATACCTAGAAAATCAAAAATAGGCACCTCCCACGGAACTGGACTTTACGTTTTAAATGTAACACATTGTTAAAAATTGTTATAATATCCAAAAAAAAATTTCCTATAGGCTCAATTCGGAAAAAATCAGGCCGATAAGGAGCATGGTAGGTTTGGCTCTGTAGCCTCCACCATTCGCCAACAATTTTGAATTCCCGATTTTTGCTAATAGTGGTGGTTTCACTGTACATTTTTCCATATTAATTAATTTAATTTTTTCTAGACAAATGCAATTAACTAATAAATATAAAAAACATTATTGATATATTACATTATTAAAATGTAATATTAAAAAAATCATAACTTTAATGTTTAATCTGATAACCAGGAATTTATTACCTCATCATCGACTGTAGAAAAATAAGAACGAATTGCAAAATCTACTAAATGATCTACACCGTATTGTATTATCTAAAATATTATATCTAAATTCTAGATTCTAGCTGCCGTCATAATTTGATAATATTATTGATAATACAATAAAAACCTTTCTAATAGACGACAACAAAGACCATTGACTAATAACCACAATAATATTGACATCTTGTTGATTTTTAACAATTTTACGAATTTTTTTCATAGGTAAAGAACAATCAACTAGATCAATATTTTCCTTCATTTTTTCAACATTATCAATAATTTCTGTTTCATTCCCAATCTCAATTTCTTTAATACTTGGAATAATCGCATCATCTTTAACCATTCCATTTTCCTCTACTGCTGGATTGCAACTTTGAATATCTTCTATAACCTTATTGAAAAGTTTCCATTTTGGTGGCATTTCCATTGTTTTAGCATTGACTATATTATAATGTAATTGTTGGTAAAGTACATATCAATAATTTTTCACTTAAAAATGAATTTTTACTCAACCTTTGCACGACTATACCCCCTCAAAATTTCAAAAAATTTTTCCACCCCAACACGTTCCAGGGCTATAATATGGAACCGTTATATGAGTAGACAAATTCGAATAAATTATCAAAACATTACCGTTGTCTTGATTAATAGATTCCAAAGAATTTTTACAATTAAAAAGCCTCAATTTCGCAAACTATAAATGTATAAAAATAAAAAAAATAATATTCACATTAATGTTAATTTAAAGTTGATATATAACATTATAATATTAATACGTATGTAATACTTCATACTAATAAAAATGTATAATTTCAAATAATCTGAAATTTACTTTTAATATAGTATCTGCTGCAACAGTATAAAACCATGATGAGGTGTTGGATCCATTTTTGATATTTCTAAGTTATTTACGAGTTAATAAAAAATTATATTACACTTCATATTTAATGTCATAAATTACAAAATTAAACTAAACCTTATAGAATTATAAGAAGAATAAAATTCAAGTGGATTGGCCGAGGTTAAAAGATTTAAAATTCTTATTAAATTTTCCAAATCATCCAATAACTGTTTGGGAGTAAGGTCCATATGCGAAGTACAAATTGATTTTTTAATCTGTCCCAATTTTCGGATAATAATTTTTTCGACCGACAAAATGTCTAAATAATATAATTTAACATTTACCATAAATAAATGGAAAATAAAATAACAATAGTTTTTAACCATAAATTTTATTTCCTTTTCTAAGGTCTGTAATCGTTTTTCTAACTAATAATAAAATTGCTTGATGAATATTAGTCATTTTATCCGTTAACTTGCATTTCATTTGAATCATTGATATCTAAGTAAATAACGTAACATCAAATCATGGTGCATTAGTGGAGAAATTTATATATACATAATATTAATACGTATATAAAAATTTGTTACTTACATCACATTCGTTCAATTCAGCTACAATATCCGCTTGAAAACGCGGCCAAATAAAAAAATTTGGCAAGTACATGGATTTCATCATAATTTCTATATTTACGTCGTAATTATTGAAATAATCTTGATGCGAAGAAATTGCTTTGAGAAAGCCGTCCTGTGAAATAAAATTTGTACATTATATTACTACTGTGTAAATAATGGTTCTCAACCTTTTTAAACAACTCTCCTTCCGCCATCCCTTCCACCATAATTCATAAATTTTTTAATCAGCGGCCCTATGATAATGAACTATAATTTTTATAAAATCAATAATAATGGAAAAAAGTTATGTGATCATGTAATCCTTGCACCCCGTGATTAAGTGCCAACCCTTTAATTCTTACTTTTATGCTGGTTAATTTGATAACAATATCTCCTCCTTAACATATATTAATTTTGTTTCTATCCTTATTCAATATTTTGTTTGCAGAACTGAATCCACTTTCAATCATGTAAGATATTGGAAAACACAATAATATCTTTGACATTTCAGAATTGATCAGTGGATCAAGACATTTTGAAGGCTCACATCCCCATAATATAAAATACATTAGAGCAAAAAATTTTTTGTCAACAATATCATAAATAATAAAATTCAGTTTTAATAATATTGGTTACAGTGCCCTAAATTTTGACAACGCACATGGGGTTGTTGCCAGTTGAGAACCACTGGTATAAATTAAATTATTTTGTTATTACTTTATTTTTTTGACGATACATTTGAACGATAAATGTTTCCTTACATGATGTAAGGCATCTAAAGTAATTAAATTAACCACACACCTCAAATTAGAAAAAAAATCAACAAACTTGTGACAATTTAAGATTACAATTCCTGTAATCATAGCTATGGGAAGACGATCAGTAAGCATATCCAAAATGCAAATTTGAGATGAAGTGAAAAATATCCCTCCTTCATTGTACAAGGATATTCTAAATTTTGTGATCAACAAGTATAGAAAATTGTATAAGATGAAAATAAAAACGCGCCTTAAAAATTTAAAAACTAGTAAATTTTATAAGTACATGTATGTGAAAGAAAATGAAAATTATAATTATAAAAGTTATTCAATCGGATGAACGTATCTTCTAAATTTGAACGCTACTGAAGATATTTGAATTTTCTAGTAACATTGAAATAACAAATATACAAATAACAATTGAAAAAACCTCAAGTGTGTATTTTTAACAACCAAATACGTGTTTTACTTTCATTGATATAAGTTTTGTTTCGGAAATATCCAATCTTTTTTATTTGTATATCAAAAATTTTAATATTTTATACCAAATAAAAAAATTACCTATCTGAAACTTTAATATCTTTAACATTGTAACTTTTAACTTTTGCTTTCTTGTTTATATGTTTTATGTAAACTTGCTAAATTAGAAATTTATATTTTAATATATTTGATTTTTTTGTACGTGTCCGGTAAATTTTTCTAATTTTTTTATTAGTATTTTAATTAAGAGTTAGTTGAGTGGCGGCTTTTAGAAAAAATAATTGGTGGGTAGCAAGAACATGTATTTTGTCTGTATTGAACTGTTATATAGTTATTACTAGGTAAGTTTTTAATTGTTCAAAAAAAAATTAAAACTAGCCTATATATCTTATATCTATGCAATTTTACTGACTTTATAGCCTCTAAAAAAATTGGCATGGCAAATTCAAAAAAGTACATTTTCACGACCAAAACCCACCCTGCCCTTTTTCTAAAAATGAAAATAGTCCTATATTTTTAATAAAATTACAGCTAATAGTTATATCCAGTGAACACAACAAAAAATTTTAATCTCAGAAAGTGACGCCTTCATAGTTAAAAAAGCACTTTAGTATTCATTTTTTTTGAAACTATTTTATTAAAATGTATTACAAAAAATTTTAAATAATCAATGATTCTACAATTAAAAAAAAAGATTATTCTGATATAGCTTATTCCAGTTGATATAAATACGAAATGTCAACCCCAGAAATTTACGCATTCCCGGTGAAAAATAATTTTAAATATATTATCAACCAGTATTTTTCAAATTTTCATGTATTTTACAAGTGCAGCCTGAAATAAAAAAGGTTATTTAGCACTGGATTAATTAATGTGACCAGATTAAATACGTAGAAAAAGTTTTTAACTTTATTCTATAGAAAATGAAATTATAGAATTTTATGAAAAAAAACTGACTTTATGGCATTTATAGACTGTATAAAATTTTAATTAGCCAATTGATTAGCATAACATTGGCATTATAATGATATTAATTTTATTTTGATTAACATATCAAAATTAACATTTTACTTACCCTAGTTATTACTAATATTATTATACAATATTAATTATATTTTTAATTGACATAATATTAATATCATGATACTCGTAAGAATTTTCTAATTAATCTGTGAAATTTTGACTTTTTGAACTTAAACTTGCTCTAATAATGAGTTTGTTGATACGTGGTTATTTACTACATAAATATTAAATAAATATTACATATTCATTATCGGTTCCATTTACAAAAAGTATTAAAGTATTTTTCACAGAATAAACATCGAAAAATAATTTTAATATTCTGGATTCGCAAAAACCTCTAAATTCAAACATTTTTAATCTGCTATAAATATAATGAATACCTTATTATAATAAGGTATTCATACTAATAATATAATAATTACAAATTACCAAAATATGATTACATTATAGTAAATATAGAGACGAGACAAATTATTTAACATGGCGTCAAATTATCAAGACTTTGTATATGCATTATTATTAGGGTGTCACATTTTAACACTTTTTTAAAAAAATCAAATTATTAAAATTAAATCGCAATGTTGGGCGGTATTTTGGTAACGTTTCCCCAAAAAATAGATTCTCCATCGAAAATATTGATCCAAAATTGGAGCATACAGTATTGTTATAATATAAACAAAAATAACAAAAACCTAGGAAATATCGTTAATCCGTCATTGTTTATCAATTCAGTAAGAATCTTTTTTTCAAACAAAAATGTCATTTCGATTTACAGTAAATTAGACAAAAAAAGTAAAATGAAAAATAAAGTTTTTTATAAATTTAAATTTATAAAATATAAATAATAATTTTAATAATAATACAAAATAATAATAATGATAATAATAATGTAATAATATAAAATATATAATTTTTAAATTAAATCCACTAACAGACTTCTAGTCTATTTTCCAGACTGGAACACCAATCTATAATTTTGATTCTTAACTTTAAGACGAATTAAAATTTTCTAAATCTCGTCAATATAATCTTAGAATCACGTATGACAATTATACATTCTAAACACGACCAGTAGTTAATATTTGAATCGGATCGTTTAAATTCTGCATCTGCCATTCATGAAAATCACAAATACGGATTACATAGTGGGCGGCATGCTAACCTGAATAAATTTATAAACTGAGACCAATTGAATTGATGTAATTAAATTGAATTTGTAAATTGAATTAATTATAATGTTGAACTTTGTTTTCACAATTACCAAGACATGTCGATAAGATTGCAAATTTAATTTTATTTGAAATATACAAATTATGAGCGAAACTACTCAAAAACCAAAAAAACGATTTGAAATTAAAAAGTGGAATTCTGTAGCTTTATGGTCTTGGGATATAGTAGTCGACAATTGTGCCATTTGCCGAAATAATATTATGGATTTATGTATTGAATGTCAAGCTAATTTAAATAGTAAAGACATAAAACAGGAGGAATGTAATGTCACATGGGGAGTCTGCAATCATGCATTTCATTACCACTGTATATCGAGATGGCTCAAAACTAGACAAGTGTAATTTTCCAACTTTTTATTAAGACCGTTGGGGGCACAGAATACATTTTGGTGTCACGAATCGTGACTCACGATAGAAATTGACTAATTTTGTATTGTGTCAGTAAAAATTTATTTATAATGTAGGGCAGGGTGGTCCAAACTCAACCAATTTGAATATTTTTTCAGGAAAGTGATGACCATCACCAATAATCCTGAAGGTGAAAAATACTTTTTGATATTTGAAAAAAATATGAAAATGTAAACACGATTATTTCATCATTCCTGTCCTTTTAGTTTTACTCTTATTCCAACTGAAAAAATTTTATTCCTTGCACTGCTCATTTACATAATAAAAATAGTTATTAAATTTATTAACGTACATTCATCAAAAAGAATTTTATCTCAATTGGTCGCATTACTACATCGTTTACTTGCAACTCAGTTAATTCTGCGCACCTCAAGCCTCCAGAATAATCGATTAGTGCGACACACTTACGAACTAGGTGAAATTTGTATAATGTAAAATATCATCATAGAAGTTCTCATCGAAACACTGCGAACCATACAAAATTGATTAGAAACCCAACTGCTGACTGAAAAGTTTTTAATTCCTGAAATTAAATGATCACACTAAAGAAACTTTTCATGCATATAGGTTATTCTCTTCCTTCAGAGTTTATTATTAATTTATTATTCTTTTTTAATCGTATTTTTTCTTGAAAAATATTGCAGAGTCAATTTTTGTCCATTTTACCATTCATTAAGTCAATTTTTTGTAATTTTGGATTAATAAAAATTACCCTTATTGTATTTATTTATAATGTATATTGTAGATGCCCACTTGATAACAAGGACTGGGAATACCAAAGATTTGGAAGGTAGATTGTATAATAGAAATTTAAATAAAAATTACCATATACAGTGTATAATATACACTGTATATTATACACTCAATTCTCTTTAATTTAAAATATATAATATTAAAATTGACTTGTTTTAACATAATAATACTTTTGCTTCGTACTGTTTTTATGTAAAAAAGTACATAATATTAACATTATGTAAAATACTTACATATATACAGTGAGGCCTCTCAATACCGCCACAAATTTAAAAAATTATTAAAAAAAAATTAGTCAAAATGTGTTAAAATTTAACTTAAATTTTATACAAAAATATGGTAGCACTAGTTTACTATAAATTAGTTCATTCTATATTTTACTTTATCATTAATCCTACTTCATAATTCATTCTATCATCATTTACAACAACTAATTCAAAGTTTACATACGATTTGTAATATAGTTAACTTTTTAAAGCATAACAATTTTTTATAGAAAATGGCGAACAAAAAGTGAAGAAAGTCAAAAAGTGATCAAGATTAAATTTCACAGAAAAATTGTAAATAATTCGATTTCTACAAATAAATAAAAAATGAAAACAATTCTTAGTTGTTTGTATAGTGATATAATCACTATAATAAGTGAACTTTCTTTGAAGTAGAAGAAGTTTGTATTCTTAAGATAATAATTATATTAATTTTATTTTATTATATTGTTTTGGTTCGTTGAATTCTCGTTTTTTCGTTATTTTACTGTATATATTAACGTTTATTGTATAATCGTTTCTATAACGATATAATCTCAATACCGTGTACCGTGTCTCAATAGTGATTGTGCCGGGACAAAATTCCCGGGATATTTAATAATTTCCGTGATTTTTACGATTTCCAGAAAAAAATTGAGATATACCTGTATTTGATTTATGTTTGTTATTACTATGAAAATATGATTATATTATATTTACCATTTCAAAAATCCCACCACTAATACAATTTAATCAAAAATACTATTTCAAGCCCTCATGGAAAAATTGACTTACACCTTTATTCTTTTCAAAAATCCGATTTTACGAAATCTTATGAAAAAAATCTACTTCATCAAACCACAAATTACTAACCCTTGAGGGAATCATCCTCTTTTTCCAATATTATTTTGAAAAATATTATGAGTTGTTACGAAGTGGAACGCTATCATCAAGATTGTTAAAATTAAAGGAAATCTTATGACCGTTCAACCTACGTCAACACAAAATGAAAGAAATTTCTCTACATAATAATAAATAAATAATACATTTGAAAATAAAAACGAAAAAATTGTATTTTTTTTCAAGAATTTTGATAGTTTTTGAAGACGTATACTTGAATCATATTATATATTTTAATTTGTTTGATCAGATTGTAACTACCAGAAAATAAAAAAAGTTAGATTTAAAATTGCAATGTAATTAAATTTTTATAAAAAGCTAATATTTAAACAAGAACTTTGTGAAATAAATGTAACAAACAAGTAAAACTCAATGACACTTTCGAAAACTGAGAACAAAATTGAAGAGAAAATTCTTAATTAAAGTGTGTACATTAATATTTGTATAAAAGCCTCCAATATTTACTTTGATATAATTTTGATATACAATTGTTGAAATGAAATTTTTGAAAAGTAATGACACGAATAAAAATAAATAATAAGTAAATTTTAGAAATCCATGATTCATTCAGGAAATCTTCAAAAAGGGACAATGAGCCGAGTGGCAAACTTGAAAAACGTGAAAATAAAATTTTGGTACAACGTAGTAGCAATCTACGAAAAATGAACAAGATATTGAACTCTACGGACAATAAAACGAACGATGATACTGTAGTGGAAAATGTAATTTTACCTCGTAAATGCATTAAAATTGATATAGAAAACAAAGGGTTATTAAAAAATAATACTATACAAAGTCGACGAAACAGTTTATTTATAGTTTCTAAAAATGATCAAAAACGGAATAGTCTTTGTACAATCACTCATCGACCGTCACAGCCCAGTCGTAAAAATTTTAAAACTTTAGCTGCCAAGAGAGTCCAATTCAACGAAAATGTTGAATTCAAAGAAGAAGAATCGTGCGTTTATATGCCTTCACCTAAAAATAAACCAAAGATGAATGTGAAGAGTAAAAATATATTCAAAAGGCGTTTTCTGAAATTTAAAATTAGCAAAATGGAAAAAGTTCGAGATTCCATTAATGAAACTTCGAATAATGCTGATTTTGAAATAAATGAATTTGACAAAATTGTTTTTGGAAATAGCATTGAATCTAATGAAAATTGGTCTCTGTGTGGGGATGAAATCCACACACCTAATCGCATTTGTAAACTTAGTAATGCAGCAGATACTATCCGAAGTTCTTCTTTGCAGACTAATGACCTTGAGCAAATGATTTTGCACGACGATCAGTCCATGACTAATTTATCTGTTTATCAAAGTGAAGAAATTAGCTTTAATGATAATCCGAGGGTTGATAAATATGTTGAATCTACAGATGGTTGGGAAGATCGGAATATTTGCAGCAATTGTCGTCAACGACAAGATTTTTCAAATCAGTTTTGTATGTGTTTTAGTAGAGGTTGTCTGGAATTTAGTTTATCGGGTAAATTCAGTCCGAAACGTTCTTCCGATATGCAAAATTTTAACTCTACTATATTCAAAACTGAAATGAGTCAGAGTTCATACGATATTTTTAATATCGTGAATAATTCTCAAAGAGACAGTTTGCCCATTTCTAATAAAACTAAGTATCAAATTGTAAACTTTTCTCAATTACTCAAGCAAAATCGAAAAATTTATATTGGTAAAACTATTAATCGTTTGTCAGGTAATATTTTCAATTCCAGAATGTCAAATTTGAATAACAAACAAGAATATTCTTCAAATTCAAATTTACCAACAAATTACAGGATGTCTGCCTTGTTGAATAATAATAATTTACAGTTTATGTGTCTAGATGAAAATCCTAGAAAAAAACTCATTTTACCCAGCTTGCCAAGCAAGTATGTGGCGTGTACTACAATGAAACCCAAGCAAAAAATTCAGTTTGCTACTCTCAGAAATTTCTAATATATTCACGTTGCATATTTTTTATTTTTGTTTATTGTTCTGTCATTAAATTTTCCATATTTTGTCGTATTTTCATTCATTATTTTACGTTACATTATGTAACTTACATGTTTGTTCAAAATATAATTACAAGTCAATAACATCGATTCATTTTTTAAAGTTATTATCTACATTTATTCAGGTAACATTCGCACTGGTGCCAAATTGGAACTTGCAATCGGTTATAATTATTTCATATTTTCGTCATTTTTTTTAATACATAATGTTTATACATATATTGACAGTAATGATGTTACGGAAATATTTTTACATTCTGTATTACAATTTTAAATGTTATTCTTCACTCAATATATAAAACTATTCCCGATAAATTACAGGATGAAGTAATAGATTTAATAAATGATTGCACTGCACGAATATTATCTATGAAAAACCAAAGTACTTTTTGGTAGAATATGATTGATTTATATCCAAATGTATTTCGATTGCTTTGAGATTGCTATTATCTTTTCAATTTATCTGTGTAAATCAAAATTTTATACGCTTGTTCATATAAAAACAAAGTCAATAAACAGATTGAATGATAAAAATGATATGAGGCTGGCCTTATTGCATACTCTGCCAATATCAATAATTGTAGCTTAAATGCAACTAAAATTTCACATGAAAAATAAATTTAGTTATTATAATAATACATTGTACTGAGCAGTGCTCGTGAATATAAAAACTGAATATGTTTTTAGTAATTTTCTAATTTTCTAACTGAATTATAAGAAACATTGATATTGAACTTTTCTTCCACTTTTTTCGACATCTTTCGAGAAGAAATTCTACTATTATTTAAAGCTTCAGTTTCAATATAGTTTAATAATGTCGAATTAGCTTTTATAAGTCTTCCAGATCTTTTTAAAGTTTCAGTAGCACACGTTTCACCTATTTTTTTAGCAATTTCCCTACCTGAATAATCCTCTTTATGGTAACTAATTATCATACCTCGTTTGAAATCACTTGCATTTTTGACCATGACGGATGAACAGAATCATATTTGAATCAAAATTTAAAATAAAAGTACGTTTTGATGTCCCAATTTAAACTTTTTAAAAATGAGTAAATATTTGTTTATCATAAAATATTTCTGGGAATATAATTAATTAAATGGTGATCAATTAAGAATGAAAAAAAAAAACTAGTTTAAGAATACGGAAGTAGTATTTTATTCTCGAATGATATACATTATTTTGAAATATCTTCATTGAGTCAAAAGTTACGGGCATATTAATAAGTGAGTAAATAATTCTTTACCACACTAAATTAGAAAAATTTTTATGTTTATAATATGGTCGCGACAACAAAAAAATTGAAAACCACTGGTCTATATACTTATAATTGTTGTATATGTATCAAAATTGTGGTGGACTACAGCCCTCAATGATGAGTCGCCAATGAGTATCATATATAATATAATTATACATGTTAAATCAGCGTTTCTCAACCTTTTTCAGGCCAAGCCCAAAAAAAGTTTTGCCTAAAATTCCATGGCCCATTTTAAAAAACCTTAAAATATCTACTTTTATTTACAGTAAAATGTTTTATTTATTTAAATTTATACTAGTTAGTGACTGCCTTGGCATTGATGTTTGTTGCACAATGAATGGTAATCAATTTCTATTAGTTTATTCAATCTTAATCGCATTATTCCTCGGTTGTTCACATCCAATTTTGACCTCTTCCTATTTACCAATTTAATACCTATATCCGAATATATACTCGTAAATCTCTTTTTTAAATCATGCGTTACTCTCAGCACGTTGGGGAGCACTACTCTACTTATACAATTAGAAATTATGAACATTTATTACAAATTTGACAACGATAAAGCTTTGACAACCACAAAAATACATACAAGATTGATATAGAAATATTTACCAAAAGTGGTAAATTTAATGTAAGGTTTTACAGAATTGTCATTAAATACAAGCTACTGGGTCAAAATGTATAATTAACTTCCATTAATTGCTTAATAGAGGCCACAACCTCTTAAATTGTTGGCAATAATTACATCCGTTACTGCGTCAAACACAAATTGAATATTATTGGTATCAGTGGCACACGTTTTGTGACAATATATATCTTTTGTTGAGCTTTTGTTTCTTCTTTCAAACTGTGTTTGAATGAAATGCGCGCATTCGTCATATACTTGTGATCCTATTAAGAAATACATAAATATTAACTACATTTTAAAATATATAGAATCTGAATAATTAAATTTGAATCGTAAACATAATTTTCATTAAAATATTATATTGAGTGCGTGAGAATAATTTTTCTCAAAAAAGATAAGACATTGCATACACCACCCTAAATAAATAGCAATATGGTACTTTATTTGTTAATTAACCGGAACTGTTGTTTGCAGTGCACGAATTTGCACTGTTTACGATTACATTCAGGGATTGAAATTAATTGATTGCAACCAATTTAATTGCAATTAATTGGTAAAAATTATTGAAAAAAAACAATTAATTGTTATAGCTATAATGATTAAATTTAATTTTTCAACTATTAATACATAAAAAAATTTAATTAATTTTTTCATCCAACCGTTCGTCAATAAAAAGATTCAATTTATATTTTTTCAATTATATGAAAAAGCCAATTAATTAAAAATTATCTTTTCATTTTTCAATTAAATGAAAAATTAATATTTAGCAAACAATTAATTGGTTTATACAAAATAAATGATTGCAATCAATTATTTCCAATCCCTGATTACGTTACAATAGTTAAAAATAATGACCTGTATATTCTGGAAAGCATATAGTAATTGGTGATGTTTCAATCTTCTTTTCAAATAAATCCTTTTTATTCATAAAAAGTATAATTGATGTTTCAGTGAACCATTTATTGTTACAAATGGAATCAAATAATTTCAAGCTTTCTTGCATACGATTCTACAATATAATATATTAATACTATAATCACTGACAACTCTGACTCAAATGCAATTTTACCATAATAAATTACCCATATAAACTATTATTTATTAAACGTATCTAAAAATTGAATATTTGGATGATTTTGAAAAAGAATTTAATGGGTTTGTAGCTAGTGTTTCCCTTAATCCGTAAAATTTAAAATCATTTTGGTTCAACCTGTTCAAATTGTTTTATAAAATTTTTAGAATTGGCAAGAAAAGTACACTGTACAGGATGATAAATTTACTTTCTTTTAATAATTCACTAAAAATATTATTAGGGACATTGTCTGATCATCAAAATTATTAAATATAAACCGATTTGAAAGCCATAATTGATTGTTTAATCCAGGGGTTCTCAACCATTTACTTTATATGCACCCCTTCAGTTTTAGAAAATATTATTTTCCCCCCTACCACCACTAAATATTTGATATACAGTCAAGTTTCGTTAGTAGAGATTTATTTAGATAAGCATTTACGTAATGCATGCATTCATAACATAGTGATATGAATTTGAGTAAATAATTTATTACTCACAATTATGGACATTGTAACAATAAAATTAAATTGATTTAAATTTCAAAATAATGAATTAAAGGTGTGGAATTATTAAGCAGTAGACAAGTAAATAAAATATATTATTTATTATTTTATATATAATTTATGACAATTTTTAATATCTTGATAAAATACATACCTAGATAAAACTTATACGTCACTTTGAATTAGATGGCATTTTCTTGTTTATCAGTTCCTCAATGCATGGGGAGTACTGGAGAGTGCACAACGAAGATCATCTTCAACGTCCAATTTGTTTCGTTGTTTGTTCTTAATATTTAAAAGCGCCGAAAATCCAGATTCACATAGGAATGTTGATGCGAAATAGAGTAAAGATCGGATCGCCATTTTTGCGATATTTGGATATGAATCACACATCAAAGGCCAAAATT
>LWCA01000353.1:0-30680 GCA_001642005.1 Intoshia linei | reverse complement strand
TTTTAGCATCAAAATATAAGCACAGATTTCCATCAAAAGAATCTAGTAAATTTTAAATTTTTATTTTTGAAGTTTTAAGCTTTTAGAGGGTATTTGAATATCTGTCCCAATTTCACGTATGTTTTTAACTTTTCTAACTGAAACGTTTGATATATTATGGAAGCTTTTGCAAGTGATTTACATGAGTCTTCTATGTCGAACCTCTTCTATCATAAATTGCCAACACTAATCAGAATAGACCAAGACTATAGGAGTTTTGGGCAAAGATTCTCTAAGGTCAGGAGTTAAATAAAAAGGACTAGAGTGTATTTTGTCTAGGATTCTATTAAAAGATTCTTTGCTGAGTTCTTTGGTTCCATTAATTTACTCAACCTAACTCCAATGAGTAAATAGGTAGCAAGTCCATAATCAAAGATTTTTTTATTAGTAGTCTTTAGGTAATTTCATCACTTTAGCATTTACGTTGTGACGCAACACAGATAAATCTTGAACTTTTATTTCGTCATCCAACTTTCCTAGACGTATGCCACTGGCTGTGATTATTTTTTTGACTGATGTTCTTCCCATACCAGGAAATAGATTTTCATCTCGGTCCAATGCGTTGTCTACTATGACACCTGTCATACTGTTCATGAAATTATATATATAATGTATGGCCATTGGCCATATCAACTGGAGGTAATTGACCTTTCTTTAGGAAATTTATAATTAAATATCTTAGATCTTCTAGACCTAATTTTACGTCTGAATCAACATCTATTATATCTTTAAAGTTGGGCCTTAGTTGAACTAATGGTTGTGCTTTCGAACCTATTCCTTTAAATATTGTGTAACGGGTAGCTCTGTCTGGAAACATGTCACAATACAATTCTCTAAGGTCGTCTGGATCTCAAGTATAGATAAATTATCGACATTTCTTTTATATCTTGTCCTTTTATACTTTCTGAATAGCCTTATCTTCCATTTAGATCCATCATATAACATCCTATAAAAATCTATTAGTTCCGCACTCTATATTAATTATTAGATTATCAACATTAATTTGTAAATAATTGCTTACCTATTTTATTTCGTCTTTTTAATGAAGCCCATAACGATTCAATCTTATTTGTGTGGTAACCACTTTCAGGGTCTACAAAATTTTGTGAGTGGTTTACCACGCCATGGTCGAAACCATATAATGGAATTCTCGTATAGGATCTTCAGCCATCAAATATAATAATGGAACCAGGTTCAATGTATTCCCTAATAAACAAAATATAAGTATAAGTATAATGATAAAAATACTTTATTTATTGATTAAAACTTTCGCAGTTCTGTTTGGTAGGGAAACAATTAAACACTTTTTCGATTGCGATTCGACTCCACCGAAAACCCATTGTTCTGGGTATAATCGTCCACGGTTGTACTTTCTTTTGGAGAATTTAGTTTCGTCAATTTGAACCTCAATGCCAGCCCCAATTCTTTCTGGATAATCTATAATCAAATATCTCTCATAAAGTTTTTCCAATCAATGGTGTGTTTTGATATTCAAATTTCTCGATTAAGTGTCTTTTCTGATCCCATTTCATATGCCCAATAGTAAATAAAAGTAACAATTTGAGATAGAGTTAAATGACCTTTTTCAAAAAAGGTACTATTTCGAATTGATAGTACTTTTGTACATGGCATGGAACATCTCAACTTGAATTCATTAATACAAGCATTTTTTGAAAAAACATTTCTGTATCACACATGGGACATATTTTTTTGGTACTAAGTAAACTTATTCAATAAATTATATAACATAATATAAATATCAACCAAATTGTTTACAAAACGATATTATAGATTCAATTTCCTTAGTTCGCTCAAAAACACTTGATGCATTCATATCATCTAATAAATTATAATTTGTGATGATGATATTTTACAATTCCCGCAAATCCAACTTGTTTCAGATCGAATTTTATTTTTTGAACAATGTTTGCATCTTTTTCTAATTTTTTTGAGAAATGATTGAACTGTCTGCGATTTTTTCGTCTTTATACGGATATTCAACATTTTTGATAATTGCTTCAGCAATATTTATTCGAAAATCAGAGAATGTTTTTCTTTTCATAGTTTCTCTTTTCCATATTGCAAATATATTGAACAAACTCATATCAAATGAATAAAAAAAAATTTTTTTTGTATCCTTTTCTATACCTACGCATTATAGGATAAGAAGCAATCACAACACATTAAATGTTCTTGAAGCAGGTACATTCGAAACTATTGTTAGATACTTCGAAAAAAGAGAACATTATTACGCAATGTAACTAAGTCAGTCATAAGACAACGAGGGTGATGCATCCGATCTCAAAGATTTAATTCTTCTTTTCTTCACGATAGAGATATATGTAAAAAAATCGTGTTCATACCCCATTTGGGTATCATTGTCGAACCAAAATCTGACAAACAGTCGCCCATCCTTAGTATATTGAAATTCGCTTTGAATTTAGGAAATTTTCCTTCATCCTGAAAGAAAACGATCGGATCAAACATTATACAACTAATAACAATAAAAATAACAAGTTTAAGTGAAAATTTATTTAAACAAATATATAAAAATTTAAACGGAATGGCCATCTAAATCAAAACTGTAAATTAAAAATAAAAAATTTTACCACTGAGATGATAAGCTATTCCAGATAAATTCGTAGATTGTTCTAGTTTTGAAAGAAGCTATGACCCAGGATAGATTGTTTTCCAATTTGATATATTTCTTCTTTCTTCTCGATGGTTATCCTCCTATAGGGGATATCTACTAGCTTGTATAACTTCTTCCTTTTTGAGAGCATCAATAAAAACCCATAAGTTTGGGTGTGAGGATAATTTTGATAAACTAAACGTATTATGCCAGGCTTCAACTTTATTGTTGGTTCAAGGAAGACACTTGGTTAACCTGGACCATGAATTTATATCAAATAAAGTAAATTATGTTATTTAAACTAAAACAAAATACAATCATTTGAACGGACACGCTATTTTACAGATTTACCGTCATTGATATAATGGTGGCAACCTTTTTATCATTCCAGACTTACACTTCTATATTGCTATTTTTTATGTGAATCTACCTGCGATTTCAACCTACCGCCGAGTTTGTTTTTGGGATTCAAAGAATTGTACGAAAATAGACATTCTATAGGCATAATAAGCAGTACGTTTTTTCGAAAATTTATTTTTTAAATTATTGTTTCAAACATATTGTACGGTGGAAATTTTGTTCATTTCCCTTCTTTTTGCCGATTATAAAATTTTCCTCGATGTGACTTATCACTGAATCAAACTCATTTCTAATTAATTTCTTTATAACAGAAATCGTTTATGATACGACTAGGTTTTGCATAGGATTAAAATTTTTGTAAATAATATAAATTCCATATTATAACTTACAAAATAAAACTATTTTTAATATCGTTATTACAATAAAAATAAATATATGTTGATATTTAGTTATGAATTCATTTAACATAGACGTGAAACTCGTTCTGTATAGTGTACTTTAACATTTTATTGGTCAAACGATATATTATATTAAATAAAGTTAAACTTAATTTAAAATGTAAAATATTTATCTAAAGTTTTAATTTAGAAAAACACTATTCAGGTTGTAAACATTGATATACTTCCATCCACCGTAGAAGAAGTGAAGGAATCTGTGAATAACCCTAAGAAACAAGAAACAGAAATTTCTGAACATAAACAAAGCAAAGCAAAAGTTTCACCAAAAGTTCAAAATATTACAAAACTAGTTGAAACTCTCGTCCCCCATGTAGCTACTGAAAAATTAACAAAAAATTTCCGTTTAAATCCTAATTATGCAATTCATCCTTTGTGGAACCCAAATAACTCTAACGCAGAACAAAAATCCCTATTGGTCACTATTTCCAAGTCAGCAAATAATTACCCTTTAAAACGACTTGTCCAACGCAACGTAGCCAGATTATCAAGTGCACCAGCCTCCACACCTCAATATTACCCCCAGGAATCTCTAGCCTCATTTAATGATCCAAAATTTTATGATTTGGTACAATTGGAAACGCTCTTCTTTATATTTTACTTTCTAGAGGTTTGTTGCTTTTTTAATATTCTTATATCAATTTATAGGGTACCTTATCCCAATACTATGCTGCTAAGGCTCTCAAAAAACAGTTTTGGGCTTTTCACACTGATCAAAAAATTTGGTATCAACGAAAGCAAGAACCTGAAGAAATTGGCGAAGATTATGAAAAAGTTTATTTTTTATTAAATTGAATATATTTTTTTACAGGGAAGCTATATTTATTACGATTATAAAGAAATGCAAATTTTTATCAAACCAAGTTTTGTCTTTCATTATAAATATTTGGATAATTTAACATTGAAATAATATTTATTTTCTATTACATTGTTTTTGTTTGTTTCTTAATTTGTTCACTCATATTTATAAAATTTGATGTAATCATTAAAGCAACCACAAACATAAGAATTGACAATTTTGTTTGGGTTGACACTGTTGCTCCATAACCAAAATCACGTAACTAAACAGATTTTATGTAGTTTTAAAAAATTAACGCAATACATATTTTTTGTAACTAGTTAAGATATATCAGGTCGTTAACCTCTTACATTTATAAAATACAGTATTCTCTCTATAACTCGCATTTCTTGGGATTTAGAAATAGTTGGCGATAGAGATTTTAAATTCAATAAAATGTAAATTGTAATACAAAATAACTTAATTTGAGAATGGTTTTAAAACCTAATTTAATTTTAAATTAAAGGCGAGTTAGGAAACAATACTGTAGTATACTTACCATACGCTTACCACTATCCGCTCCATGATAAACAAGAGGAAATATGATGGCGAATTTGATGGGTATCCGCAGGTACGCTGGAATATCTATCTCTATTAAAATTTCGGATAATTTTTTGGCTCCACCAGGAAAAACTATCAAAGAAATTGGTAAAACTAACGCGACTAGAATAAAATTAATAGGTTCAAAATAACAAAACTTGAAGCGGCCGTAAAACCTGCAATTCGGTGACTAATCGAAGCCATCATGGGTATTTTAAAGCTACACAAAAAATATCAACAGATTACCAAATAGGAAACCTATAAATTATCCATGGTGACATAGGTCTATTCAACAATGCATTTTTCGACCAAAAATTTTTCATTTGATTCATTAAAGTTCCAGAAATGCTAAATGTATAAATAACTATATAAATGTTAAGTAACCGCCTCTTGGACGCCACACCCAAACTACTTGCAAATTTGACAATATTTTTTAGCATTATAACAGAAATATGACAACAAATAAACTTTATTTATTAAAATTTAACTATGCAAGTTGAAGAAGTGAGTGAACCATTTGTAGCTTCAGGTTTTAAATATAATGATGAGATTGTTGATGGTCAGTCCGTATCGACTCCTTTAGAAGATAATAAAATTTCCTTGGGCGAGGAGTGGGAGACGGATTTTTGCAAAAAAGAATTATCTAGAAATAAACTAAATGAAATTGTTCTGGAATATTTGTATAATGGTATTTTGTGACATGTTTTATTTTAATTTTTAATTAGAAGGGTATAAATCAACTGCCGAATGTTTTAATAAAGAATCCAAGCTTTATCAGAAACAAAACTATTGCAAGGTTTTAGAGAGGCGGAAAATTATGGAGTTTATTTATGAGGGTAACATAATGGAAGCGATTAATATGGTACTATTTTCGGTTCCTAACAATGACGATACAACAGGTGATGCTAAAATTTTTAGTTTATGTTTTGATTTTTTATAGATTGTTGGGAACCAGTCTTAAATACATTAACGTTCACTTTAGATTAATGAAGAATTTATTTACTTTTTTCATACTAATCCCGCCATGTATTTTGAATTACAGGTAATACATAGTTTTATTTTTCAATAGCTTTAATTAGTTACAGCAATTGATTGAATTTGTTAGAAAGAGTAGCAACAAGGTAGATATGATTCAATTTGCCCAAATAAACCTCATACCTTATTGCGATATGAATCCTTCCATTTTGGAAAGCATTGAGGAAGTTATATCATTCATAATATTCGATGATTACAATCTGTCGCCCAATAAACACCTTCTGGACCAATCTAAACGAGACAGGGTAGCAGAACAAGTTAATCGGGAACTCATGAAAACTCTTCACACCAATCGAGAATCTATGATTAATTATATTTATTCGGTAATGCATTGGTCGCAAGAAAAACTAGAAGCTAATAATGCAACATTCACCAAACTGTGCATTCGGAAAAAAAATCAATTTCAATTCTTGTTGCCTCCTTACGATGACGTTGATTCGTAGACTACGATTTAATTTAATAATACATGTTAATTATCACATTTTCGTATTCACTTTTAGTATTGTTTATAATATGAGCATTAGGGCTGTTCGTTTTTTACAAAAATTAATTTTTGTTGAAAATATCCTATACCACGATCAAGAGGGTACTAAAAACCCCTAAAAAATATATTTTTAGAAAAATTTACCGTAAAAACATTAAGCTGTTTTCCTTTTTAAGGTTTTCGCGCGCTGTTTGAAATGTGGTCTTTAAAAAATTATAAGATGGGTAGTTATTTAAATAAAGCTGAACACACACAAACAAAAATCGCGTCACATTTTATATAAGTTAGGATTTTAAAGTTATTAATCGAATTCCGTTTAATGTTTTTTGAGAATTGCGAATTTTTAATAACAGCATATTATTTTTCACATACCAAAGCATACTCTCTGGTCATGTGGTAATTTTTTTTTGAACAGCCCTAATGAGCATATTCCCCTTTTAACTTTTACTGATTTAATTCAATTTTCGTAAAGGATGTTTAGTACCATATAGCCATACATTTTCAATGGACCTGGGATAGACCGTTATGTTATTGAAAACAAGGTTTTTTTAAATGATCAATTTTACAAACATTTCATCTGTTTACATACAGCCATCCATGCAGAATCTCATTAAGATGAGTTTAACCCATATCTATTCTCGAATATTCTCAAATTGGAAAAAATCATGACAAATAAATTATTTCCAAAAAAATTTATCATAGTAACGGTTTAATATAATAATACACTTTTCAATTGTCTTCTTTTTCCGATTCACTTGTAGTATTGGTGTAATCTGTAATAATTTCGTCAGGTTTGAGTAACTGTCCAACAATTTCATATTTTTCTAAAACCAAAATTGACTCCCCGTCACACAAAGATTAAAAATACCTTTGAATTGTCTTTCCCATTCGTTCAAATGTTTGATTTGATCTGGAGTCAAGTTATTCAAATCATCATAAGTGTCGCTGACTTTCAATGTAAATGTAGCCAAAGCTCTGGAAGCATCACCACCTGCTAAAATTGCATACCGACCGTCTAAATAATGATTCATTTAAATTAAAACTACTTTATTAATTACCTTCTGAATATGTATCTCTGCTTTTCGAAACATCGTATACATTATTTCTAATTGCAATCAAAATATTACTGCATCCAGGTTTCTTTCCATTGTATTGTCGGAGCTGTTCCAATGTATAGTTTCTAGTTTTTAATTTTATACAACCTTCAATCACTTTAGCCTTCTTTTCAAGTTTTGATTTTTTTTTAGCAACATATATTTTGTAGATTAAAACTATCGAAACAATTGTCAGGACTATGTTGAATGGTGAGTGTATCAGTTCGTTAAATAAATCTGTTATGAATGACATTTTTTAATTATTTATATTTAGCATCATTTTAAATTATCATTTCTGTAAAATAGTTTATTTGGATTCCATGTTTACATTTTATTTGTTCATTTGTATCGCTTAGTGATTTATTTTCTATATTTAATTTGATTATACTTTTCATTTTTTAGTTTTCATTGAATACATTTGGACAAGTCACATGGTGTGTACTGGCTGATGTGATGTCAAGTATAATTATGCACTTGATTGACTATAAATTTTTGAATTGTTTCAAATTCATTGTCTTTTTAGTTCATTTGCGTTGTTATAAAATTAATTGTTTTAGATTGGTTTATTTTGTCGTAGCGTATACTTTTGTACTGTATAATATATTTTTATTCTTTTGATCCATTTGTGTCTATTATGCATTTTTAATTTTACATCAATTAATATTTGATTTTTAAATTAATGAATTTTGTTGACAATTTTGTGAATAAATCTTCTTTCAACAAAACCTTTTTTCGAACACTAGTGTTCACTCATTTTTAAGGTCACTGGTGCGCAACCCATAACTTAAAACTGTAAATTAAACGTACACAAAAATCGATTAAAATTAATAAACCACTTAATTTGACGTCAAATTTCTAAAACAAATATTTTTCACTAAAAAAGTGAGCGATAAAATAAAAATACTGAAATGAATGAATTTTCATGCATAAAACATGTCGAAAATTATATAAAAACATCGCGAGGAGATGTAGTTAAAAAGACAAATCTGTACCATTTAAGATCAAACATACCGTGTGGAATTTACGACAAATGTATAAAATGTTATCCTATTACTAAACCCAAACCAATAAATGATTCTATCATATCAAATGAAAAAATGTACATTTTTCCAGATTATTCTGCAATCCGTAATCAATTTGACGTAATTGAAAATTTAAAAAATGTCGTGATATGTGGAACTGTATATGAAAAATTGAAAAAAAAATCGTTTTCAATATTTAAACGCTTGCTGTGTCGTATAAACAATGACAATACTTTTTATTGTTTTGCAAACGAAAACTTTGATTTAACTTTTACAGATTTTACGAAACACGAGACAACTGAGAAAAGAAATTTGCGAGCTGTAATTAAAGCAAGGGATTACATTTGTTCTCATATGAATGTTGACGGTTATGTTGTAACTAATGATATAGAATTGTATAAAAATGTGATGACTGAAAAGTTTTTTACTATTTATGATTTTATAGTCGACGACAAAAATGAAATTCAGCATTCATTTGGAGACTTATCTGATAAATTAATACAGTTGACGAATTATTTGGATAAGGACCAAGAAAAAATTTACGATTTTCATTTAGAGAATAAAACCATGTTTGAGAAAATCCTAAAAGGAGTCATTTATAAAGGGAAATTTTCAGTTACGTCACATAATCGAAATGAAGCAACAGTACGAATCGGGGAAGATGAAATTGTGTATGTTTTTGGGTTGTTGCACATGAACAGAGCTATAGATGGAGATACGGTGGCTGTAGAGGTCTTACCTGAAGACAATTGGAAAGTTCCCAGTAATCTTGTAGTAGATGAAGCTTTTGAAAAACCAATTATTGAATTTGAATCAGAAAATGTTGAAATGGTAGACTCAAATAAATGCATAAAAAAGTCAAATTATAAATCTGTTAAAATTGTTGGTATACTTAAAAGAAAATATCGCCATTTCTGTGGAGCTTTAATGGATTCATTGACCGACAAACAACGTAGTCATTTAGTTAGACCTATAAACCGGAAAATTCCGTTTATTCGAATTGAAACAAAAAAAGCTGACGTTTTGAGATCTCAGAGAATTGTAGTATCAATAGACGAATGGCTTGTCGATTCAAAGTTTCCACGGGGGCATTTTATACGATGTCTCGGAGCCAAAGGAGATAAAGCCACAGAGAATGAACTGTTGTTGATTGAATGTGATATTAATTATGCGCCGTTCAGTCAATCGGTTTTGGCTTGTTTGCCAAAGGACGATTGGAAAATTACTGAACCTGATTTAGTTGGACGAAAAGATTTTAGAAATAAGTGTATTGTCAGTGTCGACCCTCCAGGTTGTACTGATATTGATGACGCACTGCATATCGAATTGCACCCAGATTCAACAATTGAAATTGGTGTTCACATTGCTGATGTTTCATATTACATAAAACCAAATACATATATTGATCGTGAGGCTTGTGTGAGAGCTTCTACTGTATATTTAATTGACAGACGTATCGACATGATTCCAGAAAGACTCAGCTCAGATTTATGTTCCTTAAAATGTGGTGTAGATAGGTTAGCTTTTTCGACAATTTGGACTTTGGATAAGGACTATAATATAATAAATACCGTATTTACCAAAAGTGTGATAAAATCGAAAGCTTCGCTAACATATGAACAAGCTCAGAAGCGAATAGACGTTCAGGCTAAAAATGACAAATCAAATGATGAAATTTCAAATAGTTTGTTTCTTCTTAATAAGATTGCTAAAACTTTACGGAAAACGCGCATTGATTCCGGTGCTCTGATGCTGCAAAGTTCTGAACAGTTTATGTTTTTTGTTGATGAAACTAAAAACCATGCAATAGATGTGCAACTTAAATCAAACTATGATACTAATGCAATGGTTGAAGAATACATGTTGCTTGCTAATATAAGTGTTGCTAAGAAAATACACTCGGTGTTTCCTAACTATGCCATTTTAAGACGACATCCTGTTCCGTCTGCCGCAGATTTTAAATCAATTGTGGAAATTGCATCAAGCAAGGTATAATCTTTTTATGAGATGGTTCTTCCTGATTTAGCATTATATTTAATTATAAAATATTCCTAAAATTAATTAATACTTATCGAAAAAAAATCTTAAAAACGCTTTCAAAAGTATATAAATAAAATTTTTTAAGAATAGCCAGTAAAATAACGTTTATTTGAAAAAACGATTATATTCTTTTAAGTTATTTAGAAAATAACCCTAAAATTCTTTTTAAAATTTGAAACAAAATAGCGTTAAAAACTCCTTTCAAAAGATATCTAAAAAAAACCGTGTTAAATTTTAAAAAATTATTCTAAAAATTCTTTAGATTGGTATCTAATATAAACTTATCCAAAAGATATGATTCAAATAAACTTAAAATTTTGAAGAAAAGTTGCCATTAAAACTGTTAAATTAATCCGAAATACAGATACATCTTTTTTTTCATTTATTTAGAAACTGACCCTACTTTTTTTTTCCAAAAAATAAAATTAAAATCCACTTTCTGAATATATTCAAAAACGTGTCGAAAAATAGCAAGTAAATAAACCCTAAAAGTCGTTTCATATGAAAAAATTGTTAAATTTTTTTAATTTATTTAGAAACTACCCTAAAAACAATTTTTACAATTTTAAAAAAATCATTACTTATATAATGCTACGCAATATTGGTTTGTGTGTGTGTTCCACTTTATTTCAATAACTATCAGTTTTAGAATGATATAAAGTCCACATTTCAATTACAATTTTTTCCGGAGGATAATAAGATAAATTTCAAACTGCCAAACTCACATCTTATTGGTCAAAAACCTCAATTTTCTCTCTTTTTGAAAATCAAACGAGTTGGAGAATTTAAAAAAATATATACGCTGATACGGATGTTAAAATCATAAACATTAAAAAGGTAATTATGGGTTTTGGCCTTGAAGAAATAATGTTTTGAAATTTAAATGTATGACAATGTCAGTGATTTTAAAATCTGTATCAGAGTGTATATTTTTTAAATTATTAGACTGGTAAACTTATAAACCACTTTCAATGTCTATCCTAAAATGCCGTCTTAAATTTTTAAAAAATTACATGAAAATTTCTTTTTTTATTTGGTTATAATATAAACTTATCCAAAAATGCCACTTAAATTTGAAAGAAGAATAACCGTTATAACAGTTTTAAAACGAAAAACCAATACATGATTATTTTAAATTTATTTCAAAATCGCCTTACATCTATTATTACAAATTAGAAACAAATGAAATTAAAAAGCTGTTTCAAAATACAGTATAAGTCCTTATTAACGGAATTTTTGTTAGCGGAAATTCCATATTAACGAAAGTTTAAATTATTTATTTTATCTTAACTAATTTATATAAACCAAAAATTCCGTTAATAATAATTTTGATCTCTAAAGCTCTAGAATCTGTTTTTAAGAGAATTATAAATATCAACTCATTTTTGTACTAATTAGAAGTCTATTTATTACGTGTGTCTCTTTTATCAAATTTTTTTACTTTATTTTATATCTGTAAATAATTTAAAATTCATTCAATTTTTCACAGACCCAAAGAACTGATGTAGACCCGTTGATAATGTTTTGTGCATATTACTTGGTCATGTATTATTCAAAAACTCATAACAAGAAATATAACCATTTAATATTTTTTATTTAAAAAAATTCAAATTTCGTTGACTAGGGTGTTACTATGGGGAAAATTCTATATTAACGGAAATGCCGAAATTTTTAATTCCATTAATAAAGATTTTTACTGTATATCTATAAACATCCTTTTAAAAAGAAAAACCGCTTGTTTATGCGTCCTTCGATAATATTTATAATTTTAAAACTTATTCCCAATTTATGTTGTATATAATTTTATGACTTTTTACATTTTTACAAAAAAAGGTAATTTGGGGTTTTGGCTGGAAGATATAAGATTTTGAAATTGAAATTTATCATGTGGATAAATTTAAATTCTTATCAGATTGTGTATTTTTTATAATTCTAGGACTTGTTTCAATTTTAAAAAAAAAGAAAAATTGGGGTTTTTGTCCTTGAAGGACTCAATTTCTGAAAATGCAACGTTGTGATAAAACTTCACACTCGAAAAAATATATAATGGTATTCTTAAAACTTTATGCTTATTACTTTTATAAATAAATGCTATCAAATAAGTAAAGAGAATATTCTTAAACTCAACCATTTTTACTTAAAATCCACTTTTACCAATTTTTAAGGTAAAAATCCCAAATTTAAAAGCTTTAATAATAAAAGTTTAGGATTTTTAAAACCGAATTTTTCTTATTAGGGTTAGTAAAACTGGAATTTTATTTTTTATGGTCAATAAAACTGGATTTTTTTTTTAGTGTTGGTAAATTTTGATTTTTAGTAAAAATGGTTGGATTTCTACTAGACACCCATAAACAAACATACATTTTATACTAAATTATTGAGGATATTGAATGGTAAAGTATTAATTGTGAAATCGCTAGTAATTTGTTCAAGTTAATTAGTGACGTCTTTAATTATAAAAATATCTATTGTATGTTCTGTTCTATATGAATTTTATAGGGTTTCGATTTTGATTGTTCAAGTAATAAATCGATAGCTGAATCGTTTAAAAAAATGTCAACGTCTAAGCAAGTTCACAAAAGTATGATTATTTTGACTATGAAGTGTCTTAAAGAGGCGCTGTACTTTTCATCAGGTTGCGAACCGGAATCTGCATTTAAACACTTTGGTTTAGCCACTGATATATACACACATTTTACTTCTCCTATTCGAAGGTATCATTTAATTTTTAAGTTTTTTTTGTTTTTAATTTTAAAATTTTATTTAGATATGCCGATATGATGGTGCATAGATTACTTTCAGTAGCAATAGGAATGAATAACCCCGATATAGTAGAAACTGATAAAAATAAGCTAAAAGTATTAAATTTATTTATTATTTGTTTATTTTATATTGTAGGAAATTTGCGCCAATTTAAATTATCGCACCAGCATGGCCAGAAAAGCGTCTAGAGATTCAGCTAGGCTTCACACTCTTGTAATTTTATTTTAATTGTTTATTTACTTTTCTGTTGCACTATTATAATGTGAAAATCTCAACCGTTATGGAATTAGTGAAACTGGTTAGAAATTTTAAAATTTTTAAGCCCTGGCTAAACTAACCAACGTTCATGTTAGTAATGCTGTTAAAACTTAAAATTATCGACAGCGTTGGTTGTTACAATTTAAGAAATTACATTATATTTTTCATTAAGTAGTTATTTCTAGATTTTCTTTCGTGACAAAATTCTCAGAGAAACAGCTAATATACTATATATCCGCAAAAATGCTATTCAGATTGTGGTCAACAAATATGGACTGGAAGGAAACATTTTCTTAGATAAATTAAACCTTAGTGTTCCAGTGGTTCATGATGAAACGGTTTTTTATATTTATATAATTTTATCTTATCCTAATTAATCAAAGGTTTATCTACGAATTGTACTGTTGATTGCTAAATGTTAAGTTTTTTAAGTTTAAGTTTGGTTTCATACAAAATCACTGGGATCGATAAACCCAAATTTGTGATTCATTAATGTAACAAAGTGATAATTAGATTTATAAATTAAATTAAATAAAAGTATATTTATTAATGATTAACGTATTTTTCTGTAATGGGATAGTCAAATTTAGAATTTGGTTTTGGGTTTAAAACATTTTCTGGTATGTTGTAAATTTTCCGTTTATTTTCGTAAATTTTTCTTGAATAAATTTGTTTACATTTATTGAGAGACCAGCCCATGATGACTATCGCGATTATCATTCCAATGGTCGATAAAAGTATGATTATTGGTAAATTTATATAAATTTGTGTAAATTCATCTAGGAAAATTGTTAAAAACATAAAAATTATTTGCAATATAAAGTAAAATAGATTATCTAGAGCAGGGGTGCACAACGTTTTCACCAATTCAGCCACAATACTACTTTTCTCATTGATACTATGGCCGCACAAAATTTACTTTGACATTGACAGAGTTTACTCTGGACCTACATTTTAGGTCTAATAAAATAGTTTTCTTTATATTTTTATATCAGCAAGTTTTAATAAATAATTTTCAATTTCAATTAATCCTTAATTCACTCATATAAATTAACACCACATTTGTCATTTATCTGAATCAGAATACATTTTAGATGATTGTAGGCGAATCTAAAAATTTCAGCATATTTCATCCAATTTAATAAAACCACTTGAGAAATAACCAAAATTTTAGAACAAAAATTACTCTATCTGATCCGAAAAGAAAAAACTCAATTTTACCAACTTTTAAAGAAACAAATCGCTTTTACCAATATTTTTCTGAAAAATCATTTTTTACCAAACTTTTAGATTAATAATTCCTTTATCTGATTCTAAAAGAAAAAACCTGATTTTAAAAAAATTTGAAAAATCGCCTTTTACCAATTTTTTTAAAAAAACATTAATCATTAATTTTTCGGTAAATAATTAATAATAATTGGACGACAGAAAAAAGTACAGTAAAAATCGAATTGTTGATAGATGAGAGTGGAAGACATAAAAAAATCAAAATAAATATGTAAATATTAATAATTACATAAAAAAAAATTAGTGATTGCCTTAATTTTGGTGCCCTTCGTTAACATTTGAGAAACTGGCACAAAGTCAATAATGTAACTTTTTGATTAAAATATTTTAAATAGCTATTGAATAAAATTGGATTTAAACTTTTCAATTTGAAGTAAAATTATATATTGCATTATAATCAGATGGATATATCATAATATGGCCGCCCATAAACGATCTCACGGTCGCACGTTGTACATTTTTGATCTAGAGTCTATTCTAATGGACAAACTGTATTTTTGGGTTTTACGGTTTGGGCCGATGGTTGTAAGCCTTTTTGTGGTCATATCACCTACATTTAATAAAAATAAATAGTCATTTACTGCATGATAAAAAAATTTCGAGCCAATTTGAATTATCCATCAATGTTCCTTCAGAACCGCCTCATAACCACTCCAATAATTACTTAAAGAGCCTTTATTAAATTTGGCTTTGAAAGTGCAGTACCAAATGTTTAATAATAATAATAAGCCCTATATATTTTATAAATTATAATTTTGACTGAAAGCTGAAAATAATGATTATTTAAAATTGAATATATTTAAGGAGTATCCAAAAAGTTTGATATTTATGCACCAAGTATATTTATAAAAAAATAGCATTTGATGCTTTTGATGTATACAGTTTGCCGACCCATCATAATGGTTCATTAACCACAATCATATGCCTATAATAAATTACTTTTTTTACAATTTTTTTCATCCAACCCATCTGAGCAATGTTCATAGTTGTCACATTTTGTATCTGGGTGAATACAGATTCCATCACATTTAATTTTTTTGTACAAACATGGTTCTAAATTTGTTTTTATAATAAATTTTTTTAATTTATATTGGTTAATTGTTCCAATTAATTAATTGTATGCATTAATTTCTATATTTTCTTATTTTTTATTGAATTAAAATGTCAATGTATTGAATATTTTAATTTTCCAGAGTCAATGATTTGAAGAATTTTTTAAATTTTTAATGTGAAATTATAATTAATTTTCTATGCATAAATAGCTTGACTCTTATGTACTTTGTACAAACGGACATAGCTCTGCCAAGGGTGGCCTTTAATTTTAAGACTTTTTTTAAATTATCGGACTAAATTTATTTTTAAAAAAAAGGGATTATTGTGGTTTTGTCAGTGAAAGTGTGAATTTCTGGGTTGAGATTTATTAATCTTAATCATTCTAAAAACTCTAGAATAAATGTTTTTTAAAAATCTTAGACTATTTTAATTTTTTATAAAATAAGGTTACTTTGGGTGTTTGACCTGAAGGCCTCAATTTATGATAATGAAATTTAAGATATTACATGACTCTCGAAAACCAGTATTAGAAATTGCGTTTTTTAAATTATAGAACTTTTATTTTTAATTAAACGGCAACACAGAAATTCATATTGATATAAGTAAAGGATATTTTAACCTGTATCAAAAAGTGTATAAATAAGTTCGAATCCTCTACCATGATTGACAGAATTGGTTTTGACCCTCAACAGAATGTGAAGACTGAAATGATCAGTATAAAAATTTTGTAAATGATTATTTTCACCACAATTTTTTAATTTGAGTTGATAAGTGTAATTTGTATTTGTGGGTAGAAATTTTGGTAAAATGAATCCATCTTTTTGTAAATCTGTTCCTTGATAAAGACTTAAATATTGATGACATATTTTGTCAAACTTGTTGTTTATGTATGTTGCTTGTTTTTCTGGAGATGAATTTAATTCTACCCTTTGAAATTTTAATTTGATTCTATCGTGATAATGGTCGCTTGTCAGACATGTTAGATGGCAATTTATTTCACCTGTGTGTATTAATCCTCTAGTCATTTCTATTCGACCAGTAGCGTTTATATAAATTGTTTTATTGCAATGTTCATCAATGTAAACTAATTTCAATTTAAAATATTATCATTTTTAAATATAAATTTTACTTGTATTATTCATCTGACTTGAAAAAATGTGGATAAATTGTATTATTTGTATCAATGTCAGTTTTTGAAGGGTCTTGTGTTTGTACATTTTTAGTAACCAACTTAATGCAATGTTTGTTTATTATTAATGTTATTTTCTTAGAACAATACTGTTAAAATCGGACCGGATATACAAATTTCAATTTTTGATAAAATTGAAGTTGAAATCAAAGTTGACAGTGAATCCATGAACTATGAAAGATTAGTGTTTAAACTGATCAAACCTAGTGTAATTTTTATTATTTTAACTTTTTAAATTTTTTAAATTTTGTACATTTAATACATTTTTATATTTAGCTATCAAAATACGAAAATGTCGAAAGTAGTGAAAATGCTTTGAAAAGAAAAATACTTGAAACTTGTATAGAAAATAATAAAAAAATAAAAATTTAATAATTTCATCTTATTATTTAATTATCAATTATTGTGATTTTGTATGGATGTGTCTTATTGAGTTCAAAAATAAAAACCACAAAGTGTTGATTGATTAACGTTAAAAACATTTATCCAATCTAGGGCACTATTTATCTTAGAGATTAAACGATATTGACAAAAATGTTTACTTATTTTTCTTTTATTCTGAATTACCATATTTAGAACACTTTAATTGTACTAGTCATGACTGGAACAATGATTGAACTAAATATTATTTTATAGAATGTTTTAATATTTTATATACTATATTGATTAAAAACCAAATTTTATAACAAATAAAAACTTTTTACTTTTTAAATAATCGTTATTTCAATGACTCAAAAAACGGATAACATTTTAGAAACCAATGAAAACGTTGAAATGGACAAGTCAACTATCACTAAAACTTTACTAGACGGTAAAGAAAGCACGGCTGAATTTGACAGAAAAATTAAACTGTTTTTGTACATCAAGCATTTTTATCACAATAGAGAACCACTTTTTTTTATCAGTGGTCGTAATGGATCCAACATGTATTGTTTAAATTATTTATAATTATGTCGTTTTAGAATTGGTGAAGAACTTTTAAAATTGGGATGGAAAAGACTGCTTGACAAAGATTCCAACAATTTTAGACTAAAATGGGTCGAAACAAAAAATCAAATTAAATGGATAAATTTAAAGGAAGGTTGGATTTATTATTATTATAATTTTGTTTATTTATTTACAATTAATTATTGAATCAAGTTAATTTCATCTAAATGTCTAAAAATTAGGTCAACAGTTAGTGAACCATATTCCAAATTCTCACTTATTAACCAATAAATTGGGTCTAATCAATACTCTTAAGCATTATGATCGAATACATGATGCCTTGTTTCAACATGGAAGTAATTCTACTTTACAAATTAAAAAATGTTGTAAAGAAGGGAATCCAATCAAAAAAAAAAAAATACATTCTGGCGACTTTTTACCTGAAACTTATCGACTGGATCATAAAACTGATCGCATAACTTTTCTTGATAAAATTAAAGGTTTTCCAATTGATTATAATTATTATTTTTTTCGTTTGTACCGTAATTACTTAGAAAACGAAATATGGATATGCAAACCTACTTGTTTGAATCAGGGAAAAGGGATTTATTTAATACGTTCGCCAAATAGAGCAAATCAGGTCATTGCTGAAATTGACAACAAGTATTTAAAAAAACCTCATAAAATTGGAATTGGTAGAATTATGCAAAGATATATAACTCTACCACTTTTACTGAATAAACGAAAGTTTGATGTTAGAGCTTACATGATTGTTGTTTCGTCGTATCCTTTCATTGTTTTGTTTCATCACGGATATGCAAGACTTTGTATGATTGAGTATGATGCTGATAGTGAACTTATTATCGGACATTTAACAAATCAGGTTCTTTTTTCAAAAATCTAAAAAAAAATGTCTTAGTTTATTCAAAAAAAAAACCCCAATTATGAAAAATTTAAAGATGATACAGTTTGGTCAATGGAACAATTGAATGACTATATAAATGAACTATCCAAAGATGATGATACTATATGTAGAAATTGGGTTTTTAATGTATTTGCGGTATTTTTATTATTAGTTTATAATTGCAATTTGCAATCCTTGCTTATCTTTACAATTGGATTTGTACTTATCTATCCATTTGTTTGGGACAGTGTTTCCCAACGTTTTTTTATGCTAGACCACTTTCACTCTTAGAAAATTTCAGGTTCACTTCAAAAAATGATATAACAGTTCAATCAATAAAGAATGATTATTAATTTAGTGACTGTTTTTTACTAAAAACTACCACCCTCTACTTGTATAAAATTGAAGGTCTGTGTGTTACCGTTTTTTTTTAAAAATTAGCAGTCTTTAAATTTCAGAAAACCTAATTTATAAAACAAGTTTTTGCTGGTGTGTTTATATCTCAATTTTATTTTACAAAACTGAATCCTTCGAAAACAAAAACCCCAATTTTTTTTTTTTTTAAAATTGAAACAAGTCCTAGAAGTATAAAAAATACACAATCTGATAATGATTTTAAATTAATCAACATGATAAACTTCAATTATAAAATTAGTCCTATAATTTCAAAAAAGATACATTCAGGGACGGGTTGGAAATTCATTAACATTGTCGTAAATCTCAACCTCAGAAAGATACATCTTCATGGTAAAAACCAGCAAATTACCCTTGATTTTAAAAATTAAAAAGTACTAAACTTTTATAAAACATAAATTCTCTATATGATTTTTAAAATCATAACCTTCAAAAAAATGCATTTTAACAATCAAAACCACAAATTACCATTTTTAAAAAATTGATTTTAGTCTAAATTATAGAGATTAAAATTAATGTAAGCGGGCAATATTATAAGCCTAAATTGATTTGATTCTAAATTTACTGTCAGCATACAATATTATAAGCCGAAGTTGATTTGAGCCTAAATTATAGTTGTCAAAATTTAGTGTAAGCATGTAATATAATAAGCCGAAATTGATTTGAGTCTAAATTACAGTCTGTAATTTACTGTAATTTAGAGAGAGAAAAATTAATGTAAACGTGTTAGCTCAAATTGATTTGTAAAATCATAAAATGTCATTAATTTCTTATTTGGATGACTCATCCAGGATGTTTCATTGTAGTTTCAGATTGAAATTCAGTAGAAAACTAACCTAAAATTTGTATTTTTTAAATTGTAATGTTGTACGTTTAATTATTGAATAAATCGTGGTTACACGGTCAACCCAAACATTTATTTGATATAAATAACGGTAATATTTACTCAAAAATTTAAAATTAGTATAATTCTACAATTCCACTTCTTTTTTCAATTGTTTCTGTAATTTAAAAAAATTTGGTGCATTATGGACTTTCAATTGACATCGTCAATTTTATGTAGGTTCAAGTTGGATACTAAAACTTTTGATGTCTAATTTTTTGACCGTACTTTATGATATTTTATAATTGATTTCATTTAATGATTAAAAAACTTTATGACACATGTCTAATAGACATGACCGAATATTTAATTTTTTATATATCCTATATATTTCGTAAAATAGAATAGAATGAAGGAAATTATGATGCATTGTTTCAAAGCTTGCCAATTAAAATTAAATGCTAGACATGGAATGTTTGATATTTATGGATTCGATTTTATGATTGATGATAAAATGCATGTAATTTGAAAAAACTTTAAAAGGGTTTTATGAGGTGGATAAAGCTGCATTTTTATTAAATTTATATTTTGTTAATTTAAAATATAGGTTTGGCTAATAGAAGTAAATTCAAACCCATGTTTCGCTACAAATTGTAAAGAATTAAAAGAAATTATCCCAAAATTCTTAAAGGAAACGCTTTGTATGTAAACTTTAAAAAAATTTAAATTTATTTGTTTAGACATAGTATTAGAATGTTATGAAAAAAGTCGTCGAAACTTGTCAATTTTTCCGATAAATTCATTGGAAAATAGCGAATTTTTATATCATGACAAATTTTGTCCGAAATCGTATTTGACTGTATCAGCATATGATAACATGATATTAAACTCTTTAAATTACCAAAAAATGCGAGTAATCAAACAGCTTACAACATGTTTGATTGGAGACAAATTATTGAATAATAAAATTCAAATGAAATACAATACTAACAAATCAGTTGACCCATCAATAATTGGAAAATCAATGAAAATTAAACCTAAAAGCAATACTGGACAAGAAAAACTATATAAAAAAGAAAATCTGATAGATTGTAAAAATAACTTGAGTACCTACCTAAATACTCTGTACATTAATCATCCAAATTTAAACGGTAAGGATATTTCATTAAAAAAAAACAAAAAGAACGGTAAAAATATTAATAATTTATCTGAAATGAGTAAAAAAATTAATCAATACCACTACCACAAATCATTAAACAATGATACAAATTCTATGTATGGCAATATAAAGAGTTTATCTTCTCTTGATAAAAATCAAAAGAAAATTTTAAATAATTGTAGTTTCATAGAAGACAAAATTATTCAAAAAATTATATCGTCTCCTTACATTTCTAGAAAAAACATTTGCAACATGTTTTCAGGTATATCTCTGTTAAAGAATTCAAATACCAACAAGGTTGAAAATAATAAATAGAATTGTATTATATTAAACTTTTACATTGCTTTATTTTGGGTAAAAAGTTTTTGTAAAATTTACGGAACAAATGTTTAATTACAATTTACGTTATTTTAAATTATACCATCCATTATACGTTAAAGTGGTTTATATAAGACTATAAGAATATTCTAATTTTTGTAATTTTTTTCAGAGTCGTCATCTATAAAATTTTCGTAAATGAAATTATCTAAAGAAAATTATTTAAATTAGAAATGGTTTAATATTTACCATAGTCATACATTGGTGATATATCTGGATAATTTGATACAGGTTCAGGTGTAAAATTTTCACTGTAAGCACATGATGGTCTTTGATTCACCTCTAACATTACTAATCTATCATAGTTTTGTGACTCCATGGAGGAACAGTTTGATTCCTTTGAATAACTGTAATTCGATTTTGGACCATGTTGATGCATAATGTTTTCATTGTTTTCGTTTCTAGTGTAGACCGTATTATTTTTCGATTTAATTGGTTTAAAATGATAATTTTTTTGATAGCTGATTGGGTCATAATTTTTTTCATTAATATCAGTTATATTCATGTTCATGTCATCGTTTATATCGCAAATACTGTTTAACTTTAGCATTGGGTTGGATATATGATTTATTATATTTTCAACATTGATATCATCTTCGTCCGTTAAATCTTTTACACTCTTTCGTCTGGGTTTGTATTTGTACTGTGGATGGTCCATTTTATGTTTTACACGTAATCGTTCAGCTTCTTCTATGAATGGTTTCTTTTCTTCTGGTTTGAGTATTCTAATAAATTAAATTGTAGGTTAAAAATTATAAAAATTGTAATAAAAGTTAAATATATCATTAAAAATATACTTCCACAATTTTCCAAGCGTTTTGGACAATTCGGTATTTCTTAGATGAGGAAAATCATCAGCTAGTTTTTTTCGTGCGGCTTGAGCCCAAACCATGAAAGCATTCATTGGTCTTTTTATATGGTCACGACTTCGAAATTTTTTGTTTAAAAAATTTTCCCTGTCTTTATTAAGAGACCAAGTATAACCTTCAAGGAGTTTGTCAACAAACTCTTGCAAATCATCGGTCGTCATAATGTCTGGTGGTAAAATTGCATTTTCAGAATTTGAAGAGATGGACGAAGTACTGGAACTTTTGTTTTCATCGGCATAAACTGCTAAATCCCGTTTATCTAGGTTTAGTATGTCATCGATAACGAGTTCATTAGAATTGTAATTTGATTCCATAGGATTGTAGTTTTTCTATAATTTTTAATTACTAATTTAAAAGTTAAAATCTAATAATGGATTATAGTTCCCAAGTGCTGATAAATGAATAAAATTAAATCATAATGCATTGACTACTGTGAATCCAGTCTATTGTTTCTCTAGTTCGCCAATGTTGCGAGTTTAATTAATTTTGGCCAAATAAGGAAACGGAAACCACATAGTATATATGGGATCATAGAACTATAATCCAATTTAAGGGACCTTTAAGAAGAACTTATTTAATTACGGTACAAGAATATTTACATATATATGTATATCAGCGGTTCTCAAATGGGAGTAGTGTGACCCCTAGGGGGTCCCATAAATTATTTTGGGGTACCAGCTCGTCTGATAATATGACTCATCAATTATAGATATTTTTTAAATTCTCAAAAATAATTTAAAATAAAAATTATTACTAATAATGTATTTAGTTTCTTATGTATTTACGTCTATTTGATAGTTTATGTGCTTTTGAGGTTGCATATAAAATATATGTACGTCCCTATTCCGTCAGTTCAATCATTAACGATTAATTTAGATATCCATTTATGGTCAAGTAGAGTTTTAACAATTTTAAATAGTTAATATACCTTTTTTAATTAATATAGTGTCAGATAAACTAAATTTAAATTATTATGGGGTACGAAATAATTTTTTTTCAGTTTAGGGTACCAACTGTGAAGTATGTTGGGAATCGCTGATGTATATAAAATATAGTTTTTATCTAACACAACAAAAAATTTTAAAGTGAAAGATTACTTGCAGACGGATCAGAAGACAAACAATAGCATACAATTCAAACGGAGATTGTACATCTCACATTAAATAATTAAAATGTCCTCATCCATCACAAATGGGCGGGTACCTTAAAAATTTTATTTTAGTAATATCACTGAATCAGTGACACTGATAGTTATTCTGCAAGTGACATTTTAGTTGACAAGGATGCCAAATATAATAAGCCAATGGCCAAAAAGTTATGTTCATGCACAAAACCTGGAGTAAAAATTTGTAGAAAAATATAATTGTCTTTACGAAAGTCTACGTGAGGCGTCACCAACGCTGTTCTCGCAGGAACCAATGTACCCGGTCGAAGATTTTGTGGTACCTGCACAAATTAGTTATTTTATGAAGGTTTTTTTCCATGTAAACCAGTTTTTATCAACCATTTTTCGCCGTGGACCCCTATGACGGTATTGAAGAAAAATGAAGGAAACCAACTAAAGTTTGGTTTGTTAGTTTCGAGATTATATTGAAATATTATTTTCTGATGTATTTTCTAATAAAAAAATTGTTACTCTACCCCTCTAAGTGTAACCAAAGCTATATTTTGTACGTATGTGAGAGAATATTGGTAACATTTTTCATGATTTATTTAATGGAATGAACAATTTTCAATGATCATTTCACCAAAAGTTTATATGTTGCCTTAATATTTGAAGCCTCCAATATTATTTACAATTGGGAATTCAAAACTTTTGGCGAACAAGGGAACCAATTGTCTAGGAAATAGTTAACAAATTAAGTAGATTTAATATATACGATATATATAAATTAACGGTATTATTGATTTATACTGAAACGATGATTCTATCTAAAATTTTTTATTTCCGTTATTTTTCAATTATAATTTTCGAATTATAATTTTTTTGATTGAATGAATGACTCCACTCTAATTTATTTAAAAATCCATAAAATAATGCATAATGCATCTATACTCAGTAATATTATGTGCTGTTCCAATTCGAATATAAAAATATTTCAAGAAATGATAAGCCTAAATTACATAAACATATTATGAAAAATAACTTTATGATATTTTAAAGTCCACCAAGTACCCGATAGATGTATTAGACATGATTCCGTATTCATAAAAAAGTTTACATTTTGTGTTAAGATATCTCTACCATCTTAAATATTTTAATCAACGTCAATATCCTAATTTTGTCTAAAGGAACGAAAAGCACAAGTCAATGAAAAAATTATAAATAAATTATTATTAACATTGTAAATGAATATAATATTAATATTACCTATATTAAAATTTTCTTGTTAAATTTTGAGTTTAATTTTTACAAATAATTACAAAAGCTGAAAATAATGTAACTAAAATTTTATGTAAATGTTGATAATGAAACAAATTTAATTAATTCTGTCATACCAAAATGAAAATTTCGTGTATACGTCACTCTGAGGATTATAACGTTAAATTTGTTCTAAATCCTTTCCAGGCTCAATTTCCAAATTGACTTTCGCATAAGTCAATCTGTATTGTGTCAGTATTCTTATAAGTAGCTCTATACTAGATAAATCCGTGTGCAAATAATCTGACATGTATGAATGCTCTTACATCTTCTATAATCTCTAAATTTCAATTTATAACCAATTTTATATAAATGTACAATTTTCATGGTATTTTTATGTTTGTAGCATTTAAACATTTTAAGAATGACACATGGTAAAATTGATAAACGTAAAATTATCAAACTATTCTTAAATTGGTGTAATTCATATTGTGTTTATGATTACATTCTTTAAAATTTAAAAAAATGGTGAATATTTCTTATATTTATATCGAATTAATGAAGAATAATATGTAGTTGAAATCAAAAATGAAATATACATTGTAAAAAATGTAAAAAAATGAATTAATTAATATTAATTTTAAATAACGATATGATGGTAAATTGGAATTTGAATTTTGAATGTATCAAATTATATCTTAAATAATTAAATATTAAAATTAGCCGTTTTAAGTGGTATTGTATTTCATTCAACAAGTGTTATATTTTTAATATTAATATTATGAAAGTATTAATTTACACATAATTTTTCAATATGGATCAAGATTTAATGGTCATTTTTGATGAAATATAAAATTTTTGGTTGGTGGGTAATTCAATGGTAATTATTTATTACCTTGAAGTAAATTAGATAATTTCAAGTTGTATACATTTCATTTTCTTACACTTCATACAATAATTTTTTTAGTACTCGCATCGTATCATATTTTGAACGAAAATGTTTAGTTTCGTACATTTATACAAATTTAATTCAAGATGAAGTAGAACTATGGCATGTACCAATGATACTATAATCTATTTTTTCATCGTTTTCGGATACATATTTACAGACCTAAAACTACCATAATGGTGGATACGTAAAATGTGTAATATAAAAAAAATTCATAAACGATACGCAAATTGATGTTTAGAACGATAAAATTTCTGTATAACATTTTTAAATTATTTACATGTGGTAGATTACATTACATAATAATATACACTTATTCATGTTATCTATAAAATTGTATCGATAAGGATGTGTTCCGTGAAACTCAGGTTGAGATACTGTAGTAGAGGCATTCACGTTATTTTACATAAGATTCCATGAAAACCTAATCAAAATTAAATTGTTGCAAAATTAGATAGGATACTATTTATGATTCATGGATAACAATTAAAAAGAATTACATGCGGTAATAACGCAAAATGCCACCCGTGCAGGGTTATAAGTTCATTAATCATTTATTAAATATTTTTAGCATAGATTAAAATAGAGTTGTTTCGATATAAATTTTTAAGATATTTTAGATAAGGCAGTGTTATGCAAACCCATCAAAGATAAATCCAAGAAAAAGCAATAATTATGATAATTGAAAAATTTCATCCATTCCCACCCCTCTGTGGACGGATATCGGATACGGTGCGTTAGGGTTGGCAGATTTGTATTATATTTTTAAAGAATCAAAGCTTCAACACATTCAGAATACCAAAATAACTACCAGAAACTAGACTTTGAGACGTTGATCAAAAATAAGTACATTTGAAGACAAATTGTATCTGAAATTTATTGTAACAGACTATGGAATGTGATACCATCAGTTTGTATTCGGTGTTTTCCATTTTATTTTATTTAAAAAAATATTTAAATTCGCAATTGTCAATTAATACTTTCTGAAGAAGTAATTACTGACCCATAATCCATCAAATGTCCAGTCGGGTGTCATATAACCAATATAAATCATAATACCATAATACAACTGTAACCAGAATCACATAAAGATAAATAAGAACTACAACAGTTTACTAAAAACCACCTATTTCATTTTACATTATTAGGTTTCTTCGTTTTTCACTACGTGTCATTTTCAATTATAATGCTCCTCTCGTGCTATTTTATTCTGTATTCTCCACAAATACTCAAAACTATCAAAGCTCAGATTAATTGTACGAATTTATATTTTATACTTACCTTTCATATTTAATAATATATGTATGTAATTTAAATAAATTAATAGTAATGAATAATTACCTTAACAAAAATGATAGCATTATACGATGAAAATTATTGTTATCAGTATTGAATAATATTGCCTGTTAAAAATAGGCGCCAAATTAATATGATAAGAATTCAGTAAATAGATAATCATCATGGTTAAATTATTACCTGTTAATTTTTTGAAAAAATTGGCGCCAATCAATTGAAATTTATGTCTATATTTCTAAATTTTTTATAAATTTCATTAACGCGTAAAACAACAAATTTATTTGGTCAAACAAGGTTTATTACATTTAATATTAATATACAACTATAATTATTATATATAATTTAAATATATTACACATTACATTTTTGTTAATTAATTTATTCTGTAATCTTAATTCAAATGGATTATATTTTGGTAAATTTGCAAAATATTTCAAAATAGTAAAGGATTATAATGTCAGTTAAAGTACTTGAAAATATCGACTAAAATAATTACAGAATAAACTTGGGATTATTTTTCGTACAGATTAATATAAACATTTGCCAATCAAAATTTTAATGCAGTTATGAAACAATGATGCATTATTACTGAAATTGTAAGTGTTTCGGATTAGTATATTCCGTTCCAATTAAATATATTTATAATACCTTTTTAATCTTAAATCTTGAATTGTTAATTAATTAATTTACATTTTATGAAATTTAATAATATTTATAACGTTAGATAACATTTACTGAAAATTACACATTATTCATCAATATATATCTTAAAATTCGAGCTTCATAAATTATTGTGTTTTTACCGGGATATAGCATGTTTACTGGTATTGGCTGTTCTATATTTGCGGATATAGTTTGACCGTATACTAAAATATAATGTTTTTTAAAATTCACGTAGAATTAATAAAGTTAAAAACCTTCACATTGAACCAGGAAATGTATGCATTCTTTGTATGTGTTTTCATGAATTAATAAAATGTTGTTGGAGAGAGATTCAATCAAAGATAGAAAACAACGTTTAGCATAAAACCAAGTTTCGGTACTTAATTTTGTTTTAAATGGACTCATGCTTTTTATGACTCTGGAAATTCCAAAATCATAATTTCCTTTTGAACAGTAAAGTGTTCTAATAATATAATTACTTGACGTAATATTTAAAGAATTTTAAAGCCTTAAACTTTATGATAATATCATCTGTATATGATAATTATAGCTATTGTTTACAAAATTTAAAAAATGTGATCATACCGATATGACGGTGGAGATTTTATCAACAGTTAGTTTCCGACAGGGTAGCTATGTTTTATAATCTCAAAAAATTTAAATTATACATACTTCTGCACGACGGCACAAAGCAAGATGAAAACACGACTTTCAAAATGAATTCACCACTGTTCTGACTTTTAAGCACGAACTTTTAAAGTTTTTCCAACGAGATACGAATACGAAAACCAACTTTTACAATCGCGTCAAAATTATATACAAAGTTAGTCCCTTTAGCGTGTCGCCGAACGCTAATACAATCGTACTTCCCTATCGTGAACAAAATATAAAATTTTAAATTTCTGTTCACTATCAGAGTATAGTGAACAAAAAAATGTTAAAATAAATATATGGTTTATATCAGGGGTTCTCAACCTTTTTCAGGCCATGGCCCAAAAAAGTTTTGCTTAAAATTCCATGGGCCACCTTAAAAAACCTTAAAATATCTATTTTTATTTACAGTAAAATGCTTTATTTATTTAAATTTATACTAGTTAGTGACTGCTTTGGCATTGGTGTTTGTTGCACAATGAATCGTAATCAATTTCTATTAGTTTATTCAATCTTAATCGCATTATTCCTCGATTGTTCACATCCAATTTTAACCTCTTCCTACCAAAAATATCGACCACTGCTGAAAATCCAGCTTCTACAAGCCATGTTGTAGGAAAAGCAATAATGCTTGGTTGAACATTATCAAACACAATTGGATTTAATTCTTGAATTCCGATAAATTAAAATACACCTTCCTTTTCTATTCGTCTTACTAATTTCAAATCTTCTTTTAAGACTTAAAATGATTAAATTAAGTTAAATTTATCCAAGAGTTTTTCAGTTTGTTCAGGACTGGTTTCATCATTTGGTTCAAAGTTTTGAAGATCTGTAAACCATAATTCCAAATTTATATTTCAAATTCATTATGCATTTATAGATTTGTTTTGGTTAACAATTTTATGGTTTAATACACCAAATTGTTTTTTATGTTGAAAATTTTTTTTCTTATTCATTACACATAGGAAAAATTTAATTATATTTAGCTATTAAAAAAATAAAAATATTGTTCACTGTTCACTATAGAGATTAAATGAATTGATGAATGACTCCAATTTTTGAATGCAGAAAAGTACAATTTAATAGAAAATAGAGTTAAAATAAAATACCTTATCTTTGTCTTATTGGTCTTTATGAGGAGGGTCATTATAGGGAAGTACGACTGTATACGCAATCGACTCAAAAATGATAGTATCGTATTAAAATTTCATAAAGTCTATATACAAATGTATATCATCATCATCTGTATCGTAAATTTTTGATACTTAGCTTATCTTAATCTTAGTTAATTTTGATATGATTAAAAAAAGGTTTGGCTGTTTCAGGTAGGTTAGTCACCTAAAAAATGATAAATGTTTTTGAAATTATTAAGTCTTAAAACATTTTCTAGCTTATATAATGTTTTGCAACATACACATTGCGCATTCGCATGTATCAGTGCTTCCCAAAAGTACACAAAAAAATAAATAAAAAAAGTGCGGCATACTATATTGCATATAAATTGTATATATTTATATCTTTGAAAATCTGTTTTATCACATTCGTTATCAAACTTTTTTAATAAAGATCCCCTCAATTGCAATAATTGATATTTTTTTTTATAATGAAAATTTTGAAAGATAATTATGATAACAGAAAAAAATATTTTAAAGTTAGTTTTAGTGTATTTATAAAATGTATATACTTTACACATTAAATACACATTTTTATAATTTTAAATTATAAATCGTTCAAATAAATAATCAAAATTAAAAAAAATATCAGATTCAGCTGCGGGCGCACAATTTGGGAAACACTGGCATACTATCATCAACACGTGTATGCATATTTTATCCAAGATAACACTGGCCAACAAATGGAGAAAAAATTTTTTTTATTGGGACGGGATATGGCGTTTCTGGGTAATTTCTACGTAGAAGTGTCCAGTGTCGTTATAATCATTTCTAAATTTAGTGAACATCAGCTCGTGTAGAATTCGAAGTGAGTGCATAAAATACACCAAGTTCTTCTACTACATCTGCGGAGAGTACAAAAATGAACGCGATCTTAAAGAGATTGCAACAAACCCGAGGTTGAAGCAGTTGTATGTAGCTTATTTCCAGTTATGTAAGATTGGTGATCAAGAAGACTATAAGACGTGGACGCCAAAGCGATTCTGCCAACAATGTTACAGTGGCTTGTCCATGTGGTTTCGTG
>LWCA01001001.1:0-13753 GCA_001642005.1 Intoshia linei | reverse complement strand
TTTTGAATAAACTACCAAAAATGCGACTGTTTGCAACAATCAATAAAAAATACTCTTTTAATTTTAATCATGATACACGAAATTATCTATTTGTTGAAATTGAGCCATTTTGTTTAAATAAGGGTTCACATGTTTCAATTTTATTCATTATATTTTAGTTTATCGGAAATATAAGTTTTATGGCAATATATCTCTTTCATTGGGATCAAATCTAGAACTATTTCACATTAACAAGTTTATCATCATCGATCATTACAATACAGTTGAAAGATTGATTAAATATGATAAACTTAAATTTATAATACTTCCGGATGATATCAAAAAGTTTTCATTTTGAATTCCAATTATTATATTAATTAATTAGAATTTTTATTGACGAAGATGTGAATATAGTACAATTATCCGTATCTGTCATGTTTTATATTCAAAATTTCACTGGTAAAATAAGGAAAAATTTTATTAATGGTTATTTAGATTCTAAAATACCTTATAATATATGCTTTGACTTGTACATAATGGATGTTTCCTGTAATTCATATGATTTGGATCGAAAATTATTTCACTTAACCAGAAACAATCAGTATATTATACAGGTAATAGGACATATTATAATTGACGATATTATTTACAGGTTGGAGCTAACACTACTAAATCTTTGTTGGAATGTATTGTTTAATAAAATTTTGATAATTTTTGGTTGTTATGATAATTAAAATGTGATATGTCCTATATCGATCCGAAGAAAAAAAAACCATCACCCCAAAATGGATGACAAAAAAATATTTTTTTTATTTTATGTTTTGAAAATTGAACTTACCTTGTTATTAATTTATCCAAACTTAATTTTATTCGTATTTTTCAATTATATTCAGCTCAGTTGTTATTTTAATATTAGAATTTTAAATTTATTAAAAAAAATTAAATATGAAAAAATCAACATTTGGCCTTTTAACTTTTTTTAAATAATAGGTTGAATATTTAAATTTTCATTTTAGTATTTATAAAAATTATTTTAAATTCTAGATCTCTTATCTTTTTAAATAAATGGTCACAGACAATTATAAAATGTTGATTCTCAAATCGGGTTAAATTTGAGCTTAAAATCAATTTTAAATCAAAGTCAATATCAAATCTCATTAAAAAGTAACTTTTTTCATTTGCTACTTCCATGACAACTACCATTTAAATTTAAAAAGTTAATTTTCAACTTTTACTAAGGATACCTATACACTCAATTTAATTGAAAAAAAATATTGATGAAGGGTTGAATAAATTGATTTAAAATGTATGGAATTAGGTACAGAAATGCAATATTAATTTTGAAATTATTGTTAGACAAGATAATTTTCATATTGACAGGTCTCCTAAATGTAGGAAAATACATATTTGAATTTATTTTTGATGCACGTCATTTCCAATACTGTGTGTCTATATTCTTGGTAATACTGTTGATATTTTTCAGCATAGATGATTCTGATACCGTTGAAGACGCATTAACGTCACTTGGACTAAGTTTGCAAATATTATACACCTTAATATTGGATGCTATCTACTTCCTGTGTCATAAAGTGGTGAAATTTGCAAGTGTTGCAGTAAATATTATTTCAAACATGATTCCAACTTCTATAAAATCTCGGTGTACATTTTATTGGGTGTTAGAATCAATTTACAAACATGTTATTAATATTTACTCTATCGTTATTGGACAATTATTATTTGATAAACAATTAATTTTCCTTAAAAATGTATTTACTAACCATTCTCTCATTCTAGAGTCCATGTACCTCAACATGACGAAATCAACATATGATTTCATTGCAACCAAGTTTTCTCGAAAAGAATTGGTTCATTTCTTTTACTTTACTGCATTTCACTTTGTCAACAATATTCGATTTATTTTGGATTCATATTACATATACTCAAACAAAATTATTGAATCCATTATATACACTATTCCTTCCATTGCCAATTTCACCAATAGATATGTCGACATAATTTTAAACTTTTTATTCAGATACTTTAACCCCTTTCTACATTGTATGTTTGTGATCATTTTTTATGTTAGCAAATTTTTGCGAGTGTTTTTCACATTTGCCTTCACCGTTGCAGAAATGTTTAAATTTGTAATTTACCTAGTGCTATCAAGTATAGATACATATTTCAAGACAATTTTTAAACCTTTTGATAAAACGTTGACCACCCTGTATAGGTTTGTAGTGAAACACGTTCAAAACACCTTTCAATTTATTGTTTACAATTTTGATTTCATATTTTCTCAGGTTGGACTGATTGTTTGGGTTATTCTCAAAAGTGTTGTACATTTACTGAAATTGTTAGTATTATTGGTATTTAAAATTGTTTGCCAAGTTTTGTTTTTAATTGTTGTAATTTTGAATCGTGTTGAATATGTTTTTCTCCAAATATTCAAAAATATATTATTCTTTTTTAATTCGTATCCAATGTATCAATGTATTATTCTTTGTACATTTTTATTTGCAATAACAATATTCTACCGTGTTGATGAAATTTGCAACAAGAATAAAACTGAATCTAATTATGAAGATGAGTTTATAGATGACAATTTTACCTCCGAATACGAATCCTATATAAACAGTAAATCATTTTTCAAAGAATCAAATTCGTTATCTCACGAGAAAAATACTTAAAAAAATTGTAAATATTAAATTTTATTTATATTGCTTAACGAATTTATATAACTAAACCGTCATATTCATCATTTTCCATTTTCTTTTATATTTTTGTTTAAATGCTTCTGTCGGCGTTTATTTCGATTGCCGGTGTTTACTGGCGATTGCGTAAAAAAAATATTCTCACTTTGATTATGTGTAAAAGGTTTTGTTGGACGACATGGAAAATTTTCTGGATTAGGATAATTGGATTGCGGCATAAACATGGAAATTGGACCATGAAGTATTTGAGGATATGGTGGATAGTGCGGAAGGTTATAATTAAATGAAGGAGATTGGTTGAATCCATACGGAATTGGATAATTTTCACTACTTCCAGAAATATGAGGCACGAATGAAACTGATGGAGCAATTGTGGGCCATCCGTAGCTATTGCTATCCAACATGGAAGGTTGATACGTAGGCGCAGGCATGTAGTATTGCGGTACGCTAAAAAATTATATTCATTTCATAAACGTTAAAATATAAATATGTAAAACCAGTAAGATTGATTCATTGAAATTCCAGTTAACTTATCTAAAGAATTTTTTTATTTACAAAATCACACAATTTTACGTCTGTGCTTCGCTCCGATGTATGCTAAATTCACATTTGCTTTTCGGCCGTCAATCATTGGGTTCACGTTTGATATAGCTTTATTCGCTGCATTTCTATCAAGCATTGTAACCTAAGATTTTGTACGTTTAATAATAAAAATAATAATTATTTATATAGAGCAGTGTTTCTCAACAGATACGCTTAGACGCCCACCAAAATCTAATTTAATCAAACCGAAAATGATGTACTAGGGTATGATCCTATCTAGGACGCTGGAGAGGGTCTAGGGCAGGGGTCCACAACCTTTCCAACAATTCAGCCATAATGCTACTTTTCTCATTGATACTACGGGCACACAAAATTTACTTTGACATTGAGAAAGTTTACTCTAGACCTAAATTTTAGGTCTAATAAAATAGTTTCTTAAAATTTTAATAATTTTAAAATTGTATCAGCAAGTTTTAATTAATAATTTTCAATTAAAATTAATCCTTAATTCATCATATAAATTAACACCATATTTGTCATTTATCTGTATCGAAATAAATAGCAATATTAGGAGTAATGCAGTGCTTCTCATGGGGGTGACTGGTCACCCCAAGGGGTGAATACGAAAATTTCGATAATTGTGGGCGAATCTACAATTTTCAACATATTTCATTAAATCATTCAATTTAATATAATATAAGAAAAAACCAAAATTTTACCAACCTTTAAAAAAGAAATCCTGTTTTACCAATTTTTTTTTTAAAAATCCATTTTTACCAAAGTTATAAAATAAAAACTACCCTATCTGATTCCAAAAGAATAAACCAAATTTTACCAACCTTTAAGGAAAAAAATCGCATTTACCAATATTTTTATGAAAAATCCCATTTTACCAAATTTTTAGATATATAATTCTGATTCCATAAGAAAAAACCTGATTTAAAAAAATTTTGAAAAATCTTTTACTAATTTTTTATTTGAAAAAACATTAAACACATTTTTCGGTAAATAATTAATTATAATTGGACAAGAGAAAAAAGTTCCATTAAAAACCGATTTGTTGATACATTAGAGTGGAAGACATAAAAAAAATATGTAAATATTAATAATGACATAACAAAAGATATCAGTGACTGTCTTAATTTTGTGTGCCCTTTGCTAACACTTGAGAAACTGGGGTAAAATCAAGAATGTAACTTTTTGATTCAAATATTCTAAATAGACCTTGAATAAAATTTCATTTTAATTTTTCAATTTGAAGTAAAATAATATATAGCATTATGATCAGATCATATTGCTCATGCCGCATACGGCCGTACGTTGTGCACCCCTGGTCTATGGTCATATGACCCGGGCCTACAATTATGCAACATGTTTCTACATTTTGAAAAACTTTTCATATTTACTGTTTTCAATTTTATGATGACCAATTGGTAATCCAGTTTTTCAAGAGTGATGCAGTATCGCAAATTTTATTTTCCGAAATTGAGTCCTTCAGGAAAAAAATAAAACACATATTTTTGGAAGCGTTTGAATATCATTAATAATTTTTATTGAATATTTTTAAAAAAGGGCAATCTGGATTTTTGGTCGGGAAAATGCACTTTTTTGAGATTGCTATTTATTAAATATTAATGCTTATGATTTTAAAAACTATCCCAAAATTTATGTTTTATAAAATTTTAGGACGTTTCATTTTATAAACATACGATAATTTAGAGTTTTGATCATTAAGGTGTGCGTTTCTGAGGCTGAAATTTACGACAATTTTAATAATTTTAAACGTGCCCCAGAATTTATGTTTTATTAAATTTCTGGGCTGATTTTATTTTTAAACAAAAAGGCAAATTGGGCTTTTGACCATGAAGGACTCAAATTCTGAAATTGACAAATATATAAAAACACGCTCTGGGAAGCATTATATTAGATTTTTAGGGGTTTTTTAATTCTATAATATTATTTTTAATATACAGTAACATAGACATTCAATTTGATATAAATAAAGGATATTTAATTATTGTGTTTACGTTTATATGGAGTATTTAATATATTCAGTGAATTAATATATAATATAATTAATATATTAGTTGATTAAGTGAATATTATTCACTGAATCGATCATTAATAAATAAATCATGTAATGGATTAAAGATATTTAATTAGATGGCGTTAATTATATATAATTTAACAATAAAATTTTTCATGGATCCCAACAAACAGCTGTGGACCCCGTTGAGAATGACTGATATAGAGGATATCGCTACAAATATAAATAAATAACTTTGAATCTCTAAAAATAATGATAGTTCGCACCGTAATCCAAATATTCATCAATAATTCACATTTATAATATAATCGATAGTTATAGTATTATAATACGAAAATACACCTTAGTCACAGACATGTCACTCAAGTAATTGGAGGTGCCGTTTCATAAGCACATTAATTATCGTAATGCACACAAAATATTTAAAAATTCATAAAAATATAGAGTGCAAAAAATTAATCAATACAAAATTTATGTCGGTAAAAATTGCCAAAAAATGTACAGGAATGTTAAAAATAAAAATATTCCATTCAAAAGTTATATTACTCATAAAACTGTCATCAGCCATATATAAATAATTACAAATCCATATCCCTTTGATTTTCCAGTATTTTTATCAGTAATGACTACAGCCTCTTCAATTTGACCAAAATGTTGAAAATAGCATTTAAGACTTTCATTAGTGGTACAGTAAGGTAAACCACCGACAAAAATTTTACGATAAGTAGTGTCTTTGACTCTACAATTTCGATCAATGTCAACATGACCATTTTCAGGTTCAACATTTTCCACACTCTGACCCTTCTTATCCACTTCAGAGTGTTCACCTTTACTGTTACCATCCAACGAATTTGATGACGATAAAGATGGATCCCAAGCGCATTCGGCTGCACCAGAATCTGAACTGGTAGACTTTTTCATCTCCAAATCTAATTTTTCATCGACTTGAGCTTTCATGTCAGTTAAATCTACAACTAAATTCAATATCAAAACCAAATCAATTTAAACAGAGAACCATCAAAGCTTTGCAATCCGATACTAAAGTTTTGTTGTGTTTTAAGTGAAAGTACTTAGTGATTCGAGTAACGAGACTGAGCATGAGGTGTACAATATACATGATGAAATAATGCACAATATGCTTCGGTATTTGATTTTGCAGCTTGCGGTAGCTTGTAGGAATTTTATAGTGTAAATCATGACAGTCTGTTATTGTTTTACAAATATTGAAGCAATCAAATTAAAAGTAATTGAATGCAATTCAATCTCTATTCTAATGTTCACATGTTTTATAATGAAAATGTGATTGAAATTATTCAAAATCACAAGGTTGACAAAGTTTACTCCAATGAACCGTAAAGAAAATTATAAAATAAAAAGTTTAATGAGTTACAAGACAATTTATGTAAACTTGGAATTTCCTTGTAAGTCTGTGCGGTGAATAGAACCTCTTACACAATATTTATAATTTATTTGACTGAATGTCTTTAACATCGTCTACACTTTCAGATGAAGTAGGTTTTTTACTTTGACAATTGCTAAACAAGTCATCATTCAAACTATCCATTTTTTCAGGAAAGGAACTGAAAAACATTTGAAATTCATCATTTAAAGTTTCGTCGTGTTTGACTTGGTCCAACACAAGCATTTCGTCTCCAAATGTATTCATTTTATTAATATCAATCATATCACCAATGTAACTACATGGTAGTTGGGACTGATCATAAATGTCAATGTTATAAGGTTCAATGTGGTTTTTATTTACAGATGAGTAAACCTCTTGAGGTTCGTTATCTTTATTGATGATATAACAGCCAGATTTGGATGATTTTATTGAATCAGAGCTGCAATTTACATCATTGCCTAAGAAATCAGCAGTGTTAGATAGAGAGGTGGGTTTTTTTAATTTTTTGGTGCAAATACGTTTCTCAAGTTTTTTGCTTTCCTTCTTCTTATGCTCCTGCATATGTTTATGAAGATTTGAAGCACCGATAAACATTTCTGCGCAAATATCACACATGTAATTTGTTGTAGCAGAATGCACAGTGTATAAATGTTGTACCACATGCCGTCTTCGACGGAACTTTCGAGTGCATACTTCACAAGCAAAAGGCTTTTCACCCGTGTGACAATGCATATGCTGTTTTAAATTTCCTCTGGTACTGAACGATAGATGGCAATGTTGACACTTGTATGGTTTAAAACCCTTGTGACATTTAATGTGTTGTTTTAAGTTTGAAGCACTAGCAAACGCCCAGGAACACTCTGTACATTTAAAAGGTTTTTCTCCCGTATGACTTCTAATGTGTTCCGTTAATCGAGATCTCGTTATAAATTTTTTACCACAAAACGTGCAATTAAAAGGTTTCTCCTCGGAATGAGCATTTTTAACATGACATTGCAAATCCAATCTTTTTCGAAATTTCAAATTACAAATTTTACAAATTTTTATGTCCGTCTCTTGATATTGATGAATCTCATAGTGCTGTTCAAGGTGATATTTAGCTACAAAAGATTCGTTACAAAATTGACAAATGTAGGGAATATTTGATCCACCATGAGAATCTAAGTGAATTTCTAATTCAGTCTCTAGCATAAACCCTTTATAACAACCATCATAATGACATTGGAATTTTTTTTCGTTGATGTGCGCCTTTATAATATGAGCACTTAAATGTGTCTTTAAATTAAAACTTTCAACGCATCGTTCACATTTCTAAAATGGAATTATAATCAAAATAAATCAAAATTTTACATATTGCGGTTTTCCTTTAGATTGTTTATGGTCCTTTTTATGTTCATCCAAATTTTCTTGAGAAGTAAATAAAAGTTTACATTTTTCACAATTATAATTTCGACCAATTTTAAAAATCTTTGGCATATTCGTGTCAGATCTTTCTATATTGTGGCATTTAACTAAAGTCATGCTAGTGAGTTGATTTAAATGTAAATTTGAGTGGTCTTTAACATCGTCTTTGTTGTCTAACATTGAAAAACACAAATTACATCGAAATTTTATTTCGGTGTATTCTGAAAAATCTTTTCTCTTTTCAACGTCATCCGTAGTCAAATTTGATTCATTTATGTAGGGATTACGAGGCTCTTGAGTGGGTGTTGGTTCATTTACAATAATTGATACTAAATAAAATATATTCAGCAATAGAAAAATGATAAATTCAAAAACGTAGCTTAAAATTTAAAAGTATACCCGGAACTTCAACACGTTTGCGTACTGGTACTTGGAATTTTTGGTCTTTATCAGTCATGTTTATCATCATTATATCGTCTGACTTGAATGACATTCCAGTCTATAAAGTATATTCAACCACACATCATACACCCTTAGGGTAGTTTTATTAATCATAAGTAGCCAAGTGACACTAAATGGGTTAATTTTGCAAAATAATAGTTTACACAATACTATGATTACAAAACTATGACATAGATTCAACACAGCAAAATTTAAAATTATATGGCCATAAACAGTGGCGATTCGTAATTGATGGATGCATGGCTGTAGCCCATAAATTATTTTGTCTACGAAATAAAAATACTGATCAAAAATAAACATTTATAAAAATTAAAAATATCTACAGTAGACCGTTCATTCAAAGCATAAATTAAACGTTTTTTTAATTAATAACACAATTTGTAAATCATAATTTTAAAAAAATATTTTTCAGAGCACATGGCCTACCTTTTATGGTGGAAATTTTACTTTTTATCTGGATCTAATTCAGCTGATATAGAAAAATTAAAATTAATGAAAATTTTTATATTTTGAAAAAAGTTGTCAACTTTTCAGAACTGGTCTATGCTCCACTTAATATGTTGCTACTATATATAAACACGTTATATAAGATTAACTCTATATAAACTTTTATCGAACGAAGTGTGATGTTTTTAATCCTGCAGGAACGACGTTGAAAAAGCAGATTCAAAAATATTCAGTATTCTTTCCAGTTATCCAATGTTGGGAGTCAATTTGGTACTTGAGCAATATTGATAAATTTTAAAATATAATGCAAAAAATATTTTACCAACAGTAAATATGTAGATGTAATGCATATTAGAGGTGGAAATCGATTAAAAAATTAATAATTTTTCTCTAAAGGGTTGGTAAAAGTATATTTTTCTTAAAATTAATAGACTAAAAATAAATCGATAAATTTGTCAAACGCTTTTATAAATTTCTGAAACTAATATATATGCCACATTTTATAAATTAGAGAGAACCATGTTTTTATTGTATAAAAACAATTATGATGCAGTGCAATTTTGTTTAAATTTGGGGTTATAGTGAAAATAGCTTGGGACCCTAATACAATATATTATTCCACCTGATCCACATCTTGGAATATAAAAACAAAAAGCATTTACGAAAAAAAGCAGCACAATTGACCATTTGAACCATAAAATAACTACAAAAATGTATATTTGTTAAACACACTTAAACATACATGTAACTACACTGTACGAATGTATATCAACACGCACAGTATTTTCAGTTTTTAATGTTTGATTGTGTTATCACAGATTCACGTCTCATAAATTTCTATACATTTACTACTCATTTAAACAAACATACATTTCAACTCTATATTTTAAATATTGACACAAAAATATTTCCGATCCATATCAACCACACAACTCAAAAGTGATGCCTAAAGCTTAAATTTTGGCAATATTGCCGAAAATAAATTAAATTTTCATTTTGATACATTACAATGTAAATATGGGTCAAATTTTAAAATTTACCTACTTTAACTGATTGTATTTTCTTGAAATATATTCTCCATTATTGTTTAAGTTATTGTATACGTTGAATTTCTGCGATATTTCGATTCGTTGTAGCTAGGGAAATGTTTGTTAGGATTATTGTTTGCTTATTTTGTAAACACTTTAACTTTATTTAAAGTTTTAGTTTTTTTGATACTTCAGATAGTAGTTATCAATTGTATTCTCAATTAAGTGTGAAATTTGTACATTGTATATTTCAATATTTACATTTAATGATTATTTTTCATTATGTATTCTACTCTTATCATTTCATTACAAAGACTGGAAGCAGATTAATAAATCGATATTTATGAATAAAAATAAAAATAAAATAAGCTTTTATTCCTAGTATAGTTTACGTAAAATTAACTTATGGCTTATTTTTTAATATTTTACAGTAATAATATTATTTTTTGTTGATGTCTGGCTGTCTGTCTAATAAAAAACTTTCAAAAAAATGACCCGGGGGAGACTTGAACTCGCAACCTTCTGATCTGGAGTCAGGTGCTCTACCAATTGAGCTACCGAGCCAACGTAATCCGGTTTTATCTGTTCCTTTTATAATTCAATCGACTTTTTCATGTTTCAACGTTTTGATACATTTATCGTGCTATAGATTATCACCTCCACGGCTGAATCTACCGTTTCAAGCCATAATTTTTCAAATTTAATTTTTGTACTTTTTATATCATTTTTATGTGTTTTGCGTCAAGTTTAACTGTTAAATCCAAACCCATGGAAAAGGCTAAGCCGATATGAAAAGAACCTTCCATCATTGACCATAACATTAAAAAATATTAAAATTTATGATTTCACAATGTTCCTTATTTGATCCTATTTATGTATTATCAAAATCAACGTGAATAAACAAAAGTTGTATTGAAAATGTTATTGTCTAATTATAATTATTCTGTCATTTCTTTTTGTTTTGATGCTTTGTTAACTTGGCGCCATTTTTTCTGCCATTTTATCAATTCCTGAAATTATATTTAGTAATTGAAATATGTTAAATGAGCATGTATAAAATTTAAACTGAATACATTATGTGTTATTGCACATTACAGAATGTGTTGCAATATTAACTAAACAAGGGTTTCCAAAATTTTGACCAGTCTCCGTAATAATTTTACTAATTAAAAGTCAACTTACTACTATTTATATTAGAGTTTAGAAAGATTACCTTAACTTGAGTTGTTTTGCGAACCTAGTAATAATTTTAAATGTACTTAATATCACGTTTTACCAGATATCCTCTCCAGTGAGATTGTATAATGGTTGCTGCTTCATCATCACTCCAATAATAATAGTTTGGAATTTCTCTTCGTTTACTACATGTGTAAATTATGATTTGATAATTACATTAAAGTTGAAGTAATAATATGTGTCGTGTCAGCAAAATATCCATGTACATCAATGTACATTATGAAAAATTTAAAAAAAGGTTAGAAACCGTAAAAGCGTGTATGTGCGGCCGTGGGCAACACATCTGATTATTTTATATTACATCATTTTACTTCAAATTGAAAAGTTAAAATGAGATTTTATTCAAGGTCTATTTCAAATATTTTAATCAAAAAGTTACATTCTTGACTTTGCCCCAGTTTCTCAAATGTTAGCGAATGAAACACAATATCAAGTCAGTCACTGATATTTTTGTATGTCATTATTACTATTTACATATTTTTTATGTCTTCCACTCCAATGAACAAATCGGTTTTAATAGAACTTTTTTCTGTTGTCCAATTATTATTAATTATTTACCGAAAAATTAATGATCAATGTTTTTTCAAAAAAATATTAGTAAAAGGAGATTTTTCATAAAAATATTGGTAAAAGCGATTTTTTTCCTTAAGGGTTGGTAAAATTTGATTTTTTCTTTTAGAATCAGATAGGGTAGTTTTTATTCTAAAACTTTAGTAAAAATGGATTTTTAAAAAAAAATATTGGTAAAAAGGGATTTCTTCTTTCAGAGTTCATAAAATAATTGGATGATTTAATGAAATATGTTGAAAATTGTAGATTAGCCTACAATCATCTAAATTTTCGTATTCACCCCTTGGGGTGACCAGTCACCCCCATGAGAAGCACTGCATTAATCCTACTACTATTACTGTATTACTATTTATTCCGATTCAGATAAATAACAATTGTGGTGTTAATATATATGAGTGAATTAAGAATTAATTTTAATTGAAAATTATTAATTAAAACTTGCTGATACAATAATGTATTCAAATTTAAAAAAAACTATTTTATTAGACATAAAATTTAGGTCCAGACTCTGGATTACAGAGTAAACTTTTTCAATCTCTAAGTAAATTTTGTGCGGCCGAGGCACCAATAAGAAAAGTAGCATTGTGGCTGAATTGGTGGAAAGGTTGTGCACACCTGGTTTAGTTAAATCGGTAATTAAAGTTTAATAATATAAAAATGCGACATGTTTACAAAAATCTTGTACAGTTGAATGTTTTATTTACTCTATATTATAAATTTTTTTCTATACTACTAAATTATTAAAAATGGTTCAAAGGGTCGACCGCTATTTGCGACCCATTGGTAAATAATTCTGATACATTTGAATTTTGAATTTTAGAATTTATTTACATTTTTTTAATAAAAACAATACTGTAATGACAATAAAATAAAGGATGTGGAATAATAATTGTCGTATTCCAAAAGTACACTGAATGACTTTAAGATGAATGCATAAGTTTACTTTATTGTGTAATCAATCAATTCAAATTAACAATATCACTATAAATACATATATATTGGTATTATGTTTATTGATATTTATCCACAGTTACATCTCGTTGCATCATGCTGCATGATGCATCGTTTCATTATCGTTATTACTCTTTTACTTTTTTCATTATCGTTATTAATTACATTAAATTAAGTAATTCATTAACTAGTTACCTAAACTAGTTCATTTAATTTAGACTACAGACCCAAGTTAAAACTGAAATATTAAGATACCATATTATATCTACAACCAATATTACAAAAAAAATTCATTTTTATCCAATTCAATTTAGTTTAGTTGTGAAGTTTATTTTTTTACGTTAACTAGATATCCATAAAAATCAAAGTTAAAATTGAATCTGAAGAAACAACTAATTTTGCATCAAATATACACTATATTATACAGTGAGTAAATTATAATGTTATGGTAATTTGGTGAATAAATTATGATATTTTATTTTCTTTCAAATAAATTTTTCTATATAAGCATTTCAATACATAAAATTAAGACTGGAGCTCAGAGTGAATAGACCATATATGCCTGAAAATTCTCGGTATAGTCGATGGATACGGTACATTTGATTGATTTAATACATTTTTAGATAGGTCGAAATCTTTGGATCTTTTACTTTTTGTGTACTATATTTAGGTAATGGAGACAAAGAAATTTGATAAGATATAAATGATCATTAGGGGTGTAAGTCAAAATTTTATATCAAAAGTACACCCACTCATCTTATGAGCAATTTTTGTGTCTTCAATTTGCACTTAATCTTGTACAATTCTTTAAAAAAACATTGGGGCTATGCCCTTAAAGTTTTGAACATATTATCGTTCATCGTAATTAATATTTATTAATTTTTTTAAAATTTTATTGATTTAACTATTTTTTTTAAATTTATTTTAATAAAATATAAATTTATATAAATATTAAAATTCATAATACACATTT
>LWCA01000354.1:0-30870 GCA_001642005.1 Intoshia linei | reverse complement strand
GAAAGATTAATTTAATTTGTGCTTCTTAAAAATGACTTAAAAGTTATTTTAACAGAAAATATCTAATAAATTTTAATATATTATGGAATCTCTGTATTGACCATATTCATTGCAAACATGACTTCATTGCTGCAAACATGAGTTTATTTTTGCAAACATGATTAACAAGATCGTAAATGTCTTGTATTTGAATGAATTTATTATATTGTAAATAACCAGAATTCGAGAAATTAAATCGTTAATAAAATCCAAAAAAAATTGAGCTAGAAACAAATTTAATAAAATAAACTGTATAACTAAACATGGAGAACAGTATTATAAAGGCGGTACCACGTTTAAAAGTTCAAACGACGATTTACGTTAAAATAAAGTTCAGTTTTAATTTCTTCATAATATTTATACAGTGATATTTAAAATGACAAACGCAACTCGAATAGATAGCGTTAAATATTTTTGATTGCGAATTAGTTTTTCTATTTTTAAAATACACATTTTTAGTGCTAATTGCCCATCGAAATCTAAAATTTTCCAAAAAATGTGACACCCTAGTATACAGAGTTAATCATAAGATTATAATAATTGTAAAAATTTTATATTTATCCTCATATCTTTTGTATATTATAACCTATAAAAAATGTTTGATCTAAATAAGTACTACCGATAAGTATTACATCGATTAGAAATATTATTATGTTTTCAAAAGTAATGTACACGTAGTAAGTATGGATTTAAGTGCATACGCGAAAAATTGCGTATTTAAAAAATATGTATCATAGTGAAGAAATATCATAATAATCCGATTTATCGACCTGCTAGTTACATATATTAGTTAAATTGTAATTCTTAACATTGTTCTCTTTCAGAAATTTAATTTTAAAATTCAAAATTTGTTAATTTAAAATGGGCAAAAGTAAGGATATTTTTTCCCAAACAAAAAATCATGTAATCTTATTGCTAGAAAAATCTGATTACAGTCAACACAAAATTGCAGACATGTGTGGTGTGTCTCAGTCAACTGTATCCATTATAATAAAAAAAAATATGTCGAAATCTCAACAAAGTAGTAATTTATACAGAAAAAAGTATGGTAAAAAAAATCCACGAATCAAAGAACAGACCGAGTTATACTCAGAACAGCTATAGAAAATAGAAATTCTAGCTGCGCTAAAATCTATGGAAAATTACAAACTCAAAATGTTAATGTGTCAAGATTAACTGTTAATCGTAGACTATTGGAAGCAGCTTACACATCTTACCGAAAAACAAGAAAACCCCTTTTTATTGAGAGAATGAAAAAAACAAGGTTTTTATGGGCAAAAAGTCGTGAAAATTGGAATGAGGTTATTTATTAATAAGTTAAAATAAATTGTATTATATTATATTCATTAATTTTGTATTAATTAATAAAAAACCACCTAATTTGTAATTTTATAGGTTATTTTTTCGGACGNCTTGTATTTGAATGAATTTATTATATTGTAAATAACCAGAATTCGAGAAATTAAATCGCTAATAAAATCCAAAAAAATTGAGCTAGAAACAAATTTACAACAATAAACTGTATAACTAAACATGGAAAACAGTATTATAAAGGCGGTACCACGTTTAAAAGCTTAAACGCCGATTTCCGTTAAAAAAATGACAAACGCAACTTGAATAGATAGCGTTAAATATTTTTGATTGCGAATTAGTTTTTCTATTTTAAAAATACACGCTTTTAGTGCTAATTGCCCATCGAATTCTAAAATTTTCCAAAAAATGTGACACCCTAGTGTACATTCTACGACTTGCCCGTGGAATGTGTACATTTCACAGTTGTACACATTCTATACGACATATACATTATGTATGTTCATTAAAAAAGTGTTTAATATATTATTTAATTTATATTTTAAAATATTGACTTAGTCTAATAATAATTATTGAAGTACCAAATTATATTCTAATATTTTAGCAATTAATATAAATATATCAATACATTTTACTCCAAGTTGTATGTAATGAAGTAATTAGACCAAGAGATGAGTAGATGTATCTGCAAACATATTGAATTTACACAAGTATATTATAATATAATTGTTAATTATCTATGATACTACATACTCTCTACTACAGTATTACATGTACTAAGTGTATTAAAGTAGGAAGTCGATTTTGTAGTAGTCAAATGAAATATAAATGCAATGTAATAGTCATAACAGTTTCACAGTTAAATGTGTTAATTAAAATATTGAAAATCACATCTATTGATCAGAGTAGATAGAGACGAGTTAATATCTAAATTTGGTGTAATAGAGTCAATAATATCATTTAATCTGGAATCAAGTAATATGCTGTTACGCAGTCTAATTATTTATAGTCTAATGTATTTTTTAAATTCAAATATATTTTCCATCCTTTTCTTAGACCAGTGGTTCCCGATTGGGTCCCTGGACACCTTGGGCTCCAAAACTATAAGCCTAGCACTCTGTTAGATTTAAATAAATTATAGAAAAATTTTTACAAATTTTGTTTATTTTTATAGAAGAATTTTTAATATTTATTACAAAATTTCCAGATGTTGAGAATTTATGCCAAAGTCTAGATGAGCGCAACATTATTATTTCAAGAATTCCACTTTAATTCCACCATTAATAAAATTTTAAATTTAAAATTTGTTAATCAAAATAACATTTCACAAACCGCTCTGAAAAAAATCGACATTTACCATAAACCGATACATTTACGGCGTTTACTTTTACGACGACTACGAAACTTACAATTCCAATATATTTTTTTGAAAAACCCAATTTTACTAAATTTTATGAGCAACAACTTCTTAATCCAAAACCCAAAATAAAAAATCCCCTTTTTCCAATTTGGGAATGCCTGGATTAGACTGTATTTACTAATTTGTACAAAACTATACAATTTTGGGCTAGAATCAATTATTATAAATGTTAACTTTATATTAATAATAATATGTAACAGGTAAATGATAAAAAAGTATAAAACAATTTAATGGTGTTTTTTTTCCAGCAAAAAAATAAATTACAATACAGCAAGATTATACGATTGAAAGGGATGAAAAATTAGTCGTAGGTAAATCATATATATCTTCGTAAAGGTTTAGTGTCATCTTAGATTTTTTGAATGGATCATTATGTAAACTTTCCATGCCAGAATCTGGAGCAGGTGCAGGTGGTGGAGGTGTTTGGTTTTGTTGGAATGGATTTGGAGGTTTAAATTGAGGTGAAAAATAACTATGATTAAAAGGTAGAGTTGGTAGATTTGAATTTATACAATTTTTATAAATGTGATTGGTTAAATAAGGGTGTAATCTTGGATTAGGGTTTACTGATTCATTGTGAGTAGCGTCTGTCACACCATTTTTCGGTTTAAACAGAGAATGATTAATTTCTTCGTTAGACGTAACAATATCTGTGATTCCGCTGCTTCCAACACTTTTAATAAAACGTTGCTTGTTTCTTTTTTTATACATCGTGATTACAATGACAGTAAAAATAGCCAATAACAAGAAAAGACTAGCAGCACCCAAGCTATAAAATAGGCTAACTTTTGTTTTCTTCTCTTCTTTTCCGAGATCAATTTCAGAACAATACTTTCCATTAAAAATCTCATCTGAACGATCAAAACAATCAAAAATCCCATCACAAATATTCCATTCATTGACACATTTGAATTGTCCATTATCTTCAGGAGTGCTGCATCTGACAAACCCTTTTGAACATGTCACATTGAATATTTTATTAAAATTTAAATCCAAATTACACCCGAGATATTGAGATTCATCACTTGTATCACTGCAGTCATTTTTGCCATCACAAACAAAGATATTGCTTATGCATTTACCTGAACTGCATTGGAAATTATTTGGGGGACAAAAGTCCACTTGTTTCTCTTCAATTTTTTGGATAGGCTGACTATCAAGTATGCAATTATATTCATCAGTTTTATCCAGACAGTCAAAAGTTCCGTCACAAATTACATTTTTTTCCAAGCACATGGTATTGTTATCACAAGAATGATAATTTTCTGGACATGGTACATTGACCTTACAATTACTATAATTTATTTGAACATCATCGATCTCAATTTTACAGTCTCCATCAAATGGAGAATTTGATTCATCAATAAAAGAAAGCCACATTCTAAAAATTGAAGTAGAAATAATGTCGACAAGTTTTATTGTCCAATTTTCTGTATATTCGAATCGAATAATGATTCTTTTATTATTCTTGTCTGTTGAATAGTAAACTATATTCACATACAATTTTTGAGATTTTCTGCATTGACGTGGAACTTTACCAACAAATTTGTACCTAATTTGAATACAATATTTTTCAGTTTTTTGGAGACTACTACACTGCTGGAAATATGAAATGGGCAATGTATAAAATTGTAAATTTGATTTGTTTAAAATTGCATGGCCGTTGTTTGATTGTCCGTTTGAAATCCAATTGCAAGAATTTTTGTCAAATGTACATGGCATCAAATCACCATATTCAGGTATACAAGTATCGCTAGATAGGCTAATTTCATCAAAACTAATAAATTCAACATTGTTTCCGATATTTACATTAACGGTAATGTATAAAAAGGACTCATCTAACAAATTAATGTTAATGGGTATCCATCTGTCATGCACCGGATTAGAGTTTCGATAATCCGTATAATTATTAGAATTTACGTAAATAGACACTATTGTATTAGTCACAACTGTACCAGATGTATTCAATTTACTTTTGACGTAATAGTATAATGTCAGACAAGATTTTGGTTTAATTTTTTTAAAATTAAGTTTTCTACTCCGTATTTTTCCATTTGTATTGGTAAATATATAATTGGCTAAAATATATTGATATACACACTTATTTAAATAAAATTACATTTATAAGTAAATTCATCATGTAAAGTTTCATCGTTTTGAGATCTGTTCCAATTACCCTTCAATACCACAAATCCACACCAACCATTATTCATATAACTACAAAAAAATTCATATTATTTTAAATAAAATATACTTTTGCTTAAATGAACAGGAGAATATGTTTTCTTCTAAAAAAATAAATTTAAAAATTATATAAATGCATACTTACAAATGTAAGTATAAAATAAAATTTTCAAACCGTTATACATAGTCATTGATCACCTCTATTTAAGATTTAGTATAAAATTTTTTTAAATTTTTTTGACTTAGATTTTGTATTATTTATCCTATATTTTTTAGCTAAAACAAGTTAATTTAACATATCAAATTGCACGTTATACGACAATAATATTTTTATTACCACAATTTATCATCCGTTTCACAATTTGTATTGGATCATAAACATTTTTTTATAGAAAAAATGATTTAACTAGGTTTAACTAAATTTTCAATACAAAAAAGTGAAAATTGTTTCGGCACCACAATTTAACCAATATCGGCTTACATTATTTTTGTACCAAAGTTCCATAAATACCACTATAAGGTTTGTCAGATACATGTTGGATTTTTTTTTATAATAGAATAAAAAATTTCTAACCTAGAAACTTTTCTCAGGTTAAATCAAAAGTTAGAAAAATGTGTCAGCAAAAACTATACATTTTTTAAATTGGTTTATTTTGTCATAATTCGGTCTGGAATATATAAATGGCAGCGTTTCTAGTAAAATCTCACTTTTTTAAAATTTATAGACGATCCGTCCCATATACCAGTCATTCTCAACGGTGAACCAAGTGGCTCCTAGGGAGGAATTATGTAATATTTTTATAGGGTGTAAATTTGTAAAAAGGGATATTAGGGAAGAAAAAATTATTTTAGTTTAATTGTGTAGTGCAGTGTTTCCCAACCTTTTTTCTACATTACCCATTTTATAGTAGTTATTTTGATATTACTCAGACTATTTTTTTAAATTCTAGATATTTAATTTTTTAAATAAATACAATACACACATTCAATTTTATACAAGCAAAGAATACATATTGGGGTCTTAACCATTTTTTTCGATTTTAAAATTTTATAAATAATATCCATTTATTACATTACTACATTATTATATCATTTAGCAAAAATTATATTTTATACGTTACTGTGTATGCGACGCAAAAAAATAAAAAAATTTCGCGATTACCCATAAAAAATATCAAATTACCCACTCGTGGGTAAAAGGAGGGAATTATAAATAGAGGTTGAGAACCACTGCTACAATAATACAATGATTTAATTAAAATTGGGAAAATGAAATACATTAAGCCTTAATGATTAAGGTATTTTAAAACAATAAGATTAATTAAAAGGACGAAAAACGATTTCGATAAATGCTTGAATTTATGATATATTACAGGTCAATAGTAAAAAAGTTTTTACACCAAATACCGCTCAAAACGCGAATTATTTGAATTGTGATGTTGAAATAATGGATGAATGAATTTAAATTAATCCATAGATTAAAAGGCGTTTAGCAACATTAATTAAATTGTTTTGTTAATAAAATTTAATTATTCAACTAATTGCGAACGGTTGGATACTCATTAATTATTTAAAAGTTACCTCCACATTTAACAATATAATTATCCTCATCTGAGCCATCATCGCAATCAACAATTCCGTTGCAAACATGATCAAAAGATAAAGTCTTTTTTCTATCAAAGCAGACAAAATCATTGGATTGGTAGTTGGTAACTAGAAAAAAAATTAGTTAATGCAAAACTTAGTCTGAAAATTAAATGTGTCAGATTAGGTACAGTTGATCAAGCCATTTATTGCATGATTGACAGTCTCTTTTCAGATTTAATTATAATCCGAATGTTAATAAGTAATTTCAAGTGCAACATACTCATTAAAATCAAATGAACCGAAATTAATAGTTTATTCATCACATTCCAACAATACAATACCAAGCTGGACGCCATTGGGACTGTGATAAAATGGATATTGATCGCTTTTTTATTTATAGTCACGAAATAAGTGTAGCGAAATGATTAAACATGACAGATGCTCACTTAAAATTTGTATATAAGTATTAAATTTTAAATTACCGGGAATAATGGATTGCAGATTAGGTTTTTTTTCAAAAATTATATATTTTGCATAAAATCCTGTTTGGCTATTTGAGTTATCGGTATGAAACACTACGTCTACGTATTTCGTTTGAACAACGTCTAAATGTAACAATTAAATTTTAAATATATAAATCAATCAATACTATTGGCTCCACATAAAGATCAATGATATTAATTTATTACTTTCTTTAGAATTTTAAAATTCACAACCTTATAAATTTACAACCTGACGATATCGCATTTCCAATGGCAAATGTTTTTAATTAAAATAAAAAAACAGTTTTGTAATATTACCAATAATTCAATTTTAATTAATATTTATAAGAGACTACTATTAATTACGCTTGAATAGAACAAAATTAATTGAAAATAACAAGGGACATGATACTGTTAATTAGTATTAGTATACAAACAAACACACATCGAAGTGCTATTCGACGTGCGACAACAAAGCAAGATATATTTTTGTAAATAGCAAATCAGACGTGACCAAATAGTTTAGTTCTTTTGTTAGTAATTAATAAAATCAAATTATCACGAAATGTGATTTAAAATGTCAAAAATAAATATAAATATAAATATAAATACAACATACAAATTTATAAAAAAAAAAGTAAAAATTACGACATAAATTCCAAACGTTTTGAGATGGATCATAATTTTTGGACAATTCATCATTAGATTCATATTCGGAAGTTCCATTTCCACAGTATTTTATATTGTTGATTTTGAGATAATCATATGTGCAATAATTTGTATTTTCCATTGAAAAGGCACGAAACAACCAACAGATTTTCGGTACCAAATTGTTTTTTAAAAAATTAAGCTTAATTCGATATTTAATATTGACATTGTGGGGGTATTTGAAAGGAAAATTTGGACTTTTTATCCATCCAGTATTGTTTATAGGAATCAACTCTACTATAGTCGATTCGAATTGATTTGAATCTAAAAATCAATTTATCATAAATTAAAATATCTGACAATCTATTTACTGGGACAAGAGGTTAGCCGCAGGCGATATAAACTGATTGATTACACCAAATTAACTCGTGTTGAATTGCAAACTTTTAAATTGGATTCATACACAAAATTATAATTAGATGTTATTATCATAATAATCCCAGTCACCGTTTGACACCATTGTTTTCATGACACCAAACTGAAAATTCTTTTAAAAGTAGATTGTAGATATAACATTAACGTTCAATTTAACGATTTATCACGATTCATGTTTCAATTTTAGTTAATTTCATTAATCATTAGTATTTCATGTACAATGTACATTATTTATTTATCTTTATCATTTAGTTTTTATTTCTTTAAAATGTTTATAACTAATTATCTTAAGTGTTATTTATAGGCTAATCCCATAAATAATATTGTTTATCGATAACTTCACTACTTTTAATTACTCTAATTATTTAATTTAGTGATTAAAAAATGAATTACTTTCCATTAAAAAACTCTATACTTCTTAGTAAACTATTTAACCCAAAACCTTATCGACATTTTAAATAAAAATTAACAATTTACAGTTCAAAACTCTACCAACCATATCCGATAATTTTGAATCAGTTTAAAATTTAAATTAGTACGAAACAGTAATTCAATTTTTTAAATTATTCACTCATTGAGCTTTCACATTAAAAAATTAAAATGACCCATAGACATTAAATGCATTCACACCAGTGGTTCCCAACTTTTAACTGTTGCGGCACATCAAAATTAATGAAACATTTGGGGCGCACCCAATATGTAAAAAAATTTTATTAACACTTTAAATCGAGTTTTCCAAAAAATTTGAATGAGGTTTGATGAAATAGTCCCAAAAAAAATGGACCCAAATGTTTAAGCATTATTAGAATGACTCTACAAAACGAGGGGTTATTTATTTGTCTTAAACAAACATGTGTTGAAAATTATAAATTAATCACCCCGTATTTTTTATTAATTTATTCAATTTTGAATTATTGTTAAAAATATCGTGACGCACTAAAACAGGCATTCTCAACCCGTTTTTGCTGTGGACCCAAAAAAATATATAAATTACATCCATTACTTATATAATTTAATGTGTGTGTTACCGTTTATTTAAAAAACCGACTTGATAATCAATTTTTCTAGAGTGATGCATTATAGCAAATTTTATTTTCCGAAATTAAGTTCTTCACTGTCAAAGACCAATTTTATTGTTTTAAAAATAAAATCAGCGCTAATATTTAAAAAAGCATATACTATTGAACGAATTTGAAAGTCATTACATGGGTGTAAATCTTAGCCTCATAAACTTAAATTTTCATATTCAAACCCCTAAATTAACCTTTTTTTCAAAAATAAAAAAAGTCCACAATTTTTAAAAAACTAAATTCTGTGATAATTTTTAAAATTATAAGCATCATCATAAATAGCAATCCGAAAAAATGTTGATACATGTTTTAATTTTAATTTTTTAAATATACGGTAATACACACAGATATTGAATTGTTTACTTATATAAAATTTTTCATAGACCCAAAAAATTGCTGTGGACCCGTTGAGAATGATTGCACTAAAGCATCGCGGCGCACGGTTTGGCAACCACTGATTAAAACTAACAAAAGTAGCCAGAGGATAAAGATTATACTTTTTAATGAGAACACGATGTCGTGTTTGAAATTTTCCAAATATCATAAAAATTATACACTAAAAATTAATTATCAATTATACACAGGGATGTGGAGAGAGGCACATTTTTTAAATTTATTAAAAAGTAATGTTGGAAATTTCTTAAGTATACCAAAATTATTTCATTTTTATGTTGATCAAAAAAATTTCTAACGGTTGTTTTTAATTTTTAAATAATAAAGGATCGATTTAGCAATTTATAGAGAGTTAGGGGGTCTATTTTTGATTTTCGGAGTATGGTAGGTACGCAAGTTAGTGTAGCTAGATCATATTCATACGTACGATTCTAAATTAATAGATGATGTTAGAATAATTTTACGTATGATGCTGCGAAATTCTTTTATTCCAGCAAAGCGACCATAAAAAAAAGTTAAAAATGTGATAAAAGAACTATACATTTTTTTAAATTTTCATCTGGCCCGGCCCACTCTTGCCTTTCCACGTTCCCTGATAAAGTATCTTAACCGCTGTCGTGCACTGGTAGATACTTTACGTCATTAGATCTCTATGTTACCAATTGAAAAATCAGAACGAGGGTTTCAGCTACTAATTAGCTTGAGAACTGCTATATTAGAACGACTCTCAGAGTTGGTTTTACCCGGCGAATATTGATAAATGATTTATCAGACTTTATGTTAAAAAATATTACGATGGTGCGATAATACGTTAAAATTTACATTCAATTCAATTCAATTTAATTTCTCAGTACGATTTTCTCAAAACTGAAAAATTTATTATTGACACAAAATATAAATTTTTTGTAGTTTTAAAAAACAGTTAAATTCCAAAATTAACCATAAAATGACCTAAAAATATAATACAAAGTACCTTTCTGATTGTATCCAAATTTGTCATGCTTTTTGAAAGCGACACCATTAGAATATCTATAATGGTCAAAACATGGATGATTTTTGTCTTTAAATTGGAATTTCTCAGTTTTTTGATAACTGATGGTTTTATTTTTAATCTTATTTTGATATTTCAAAATTTTCTGTTCAATATATTCAATTCCAATATTTGTAGGATTGTCTAAAAAAATTTGGTGGACAAATGTAAAAATTGACAATAGAATAATAAATTTCATTTCATCTAAACATGAATAAAGGTGAATATTTATAAAAACTTACAAAAACATGTATCTAGAATTAATTGGTACAAATATCGAGAATTGATGAATTAGTTAATGTCAGAACGTGAAAATTCTGATTTAAATTCTTGATGAAATGATTAATGATTGAATTTGTTGAAAACAGTCGATATATGGGTGTGTTTGTAATGCTGCATTGAAGGTAAATTCCAGTGAATAAAAACAAAATGAATCATAATATTTTGAGAATAAAAATAAATGTATTTCATTCACGTCATTTATACAAATGGCTACACATTGTTTGGCTTGTAAGTAAACTACAAATATAGTTTTATTGTTTTGAGATATAATAAACAACGCAATATGTTAGTTTTTCAATTGAATTGCCAAGTCGTCTCTATTTAAATGGAAACTCCGCCCATTTTTCATTGCGCTTTGAAATTTATACCGGAAATTTATTCCCCTTGAGTATTTTTAATTTTAAATTAAATGATATGTTATATAGATAATAGATATGCGACGCACAAACATTATCAAGACTAATATAACGCATTGTAATTGTGAAGCATTGTATAATTTTAAGTTGTAAAAAACTGAGCAGTCATTATCAACATTTAAATCGATACAGTGTATCTATATTTAAGTACATTTTGGTCAGTCGCGCCAGATATCGATTATAAATCAATCAAAAGAGCATGTCAAGATTTTCAAATGTTTTTTTAAAAAGTAAATTTTCATAATTTGACGTAATAAATTTTCATTTTGTTCATTATTATAATTTTTCAAGCTAAAGTTTAAACTTGCATTTTAATCGATATTTAATTTTATATTTTTAAACATTAAAATTATTTAATTAGTCTTTACAAATCGATAATCATACAAAAATTACAAATTTAATATTTCTTCAAATTTAATGTAATTAAGTCTAATTATATTATAAAAACTATACTCTGTGCGTATGACTCACGATTTGGGATTATGCATTTTTTCCGAGCTATGATAATTGTTTCTTTAATCTTGCCGGTACACATTCTTGCACACTTTGATTATCTAATTAAAGCCTAATCTAACCTAGAGGCCATACTTATTCATATCCATATTTTTATTTACCGAGCGAGCAGCACATTTTGTTAATTCAATTATTTTTAAAATGAAATTGTCTACAAAAATGAATATTATCAGTGCATTTCAAAATATCAAAATTATGATAACGTTACTAATACTGTGTTGGCTATTTATTTCCTACTGTCTCAATTTTATAATTTTAACTTTAATTAATGTACACTGTACTGTAATTTTTAATTTTTAAAATAACAAAAATATTAATATAAATATGCTATCAACTTAATTATATCTTAATTTTATTTAATAAATCGATAAACTTTTAATGAATATTTATAGTTGATGACTAATAAATGAATTTAAAATTTAAACATTTTAAATGTTTTAAAAGTACCGTAAATGCACTTTTATATTTTTTTAAAAAGTAGATTATCCAAGTGATTAATCGATTAGTAAGTCATAATTATGGGTTTTCGTTCAATCAAATAGGTTTAATAGAAACAATATCCAATAATTGATAGTATTGTAAATTTAAAATGTCTTTGAAACCTGTATTTACTCATATATGAAAGGTTTAAATTGATTAAAATTTTAAACAATTCCAAAATATGACCTGTAATGACTTTATACTTAGCTCAAGAAACTTTTAAAAAAAAAAATTTCCAAAAATTTAAAAATAAACTGACTCACGAAACCAGTTTTTTAAAGAAATTTACAAATTTTTTTAATATTATATAAAAAATGTTAAAATTACTTTTAAATAATTTTAGCGATTTTTTTGTAGTAAAATCTTTCAATTGAGATATTTTTTGGAATTGGTGTATTTTTCGATTATTTAAAAAAATTTTAAAAGGAATTATCGAATTTTATTATCAATGTTAAATAGAGGTTTTTATGGATATTTCTACAGAATGTAAATGTAATAGTAGTTCAATAGTTATTTTTTTAAGAAAAATTAAATAGTAGTTTTAGGGCAGTTTTTATTTAATTTTTAAAAATTAATAAAAAAATTACCTTTTAATCCTTACTTATATAAAGTAATATACATTGTAGATAACGAGTTGTCGTGTCATTGTAACGATACTTAAACAATAGAAGGACCGAGTATATTGCCGAGTAGCGACCCACTGAATTGAGTCAGTCGTCACAGTCTAGTCCAGTTGTGGATACATTGCCGATTAGTTTAATAATCAATGTTTGCTTAAATTGTCTGGAAAATGAAAATGAAATGGTTTCATGTGGTGGAATCAATGATAATCTTGAATAGAAAAAATGTCAGGCATTTATAATTAAAACATTAATTGATTTTTTAAACAAATAAAAATAAACAGCACAGTAGGAGTCACACTCGAGACGTCTGGTCACGAGAGAGTTTATTTTATAAATTGATAAGACTTATTAATTATAAAAATTCAACCGACATGAAAGATGCAATTTTATCAACTATTCAACTTACATTAAAACTAAAAATAGACCAAACATTTAGTAAATATACATTCAAAAGAAATGTATAAGTATTTTAGTTTTTTATTAGTTACCAAAACATTTGGATACAAAATGTATTGAATTAAACATGGTATAAATCACTCAATGTCAATTTATTTGACCTTGCATCTTTATTTTTAAATTTAGTGGCACAAAATTATTATTTGGTATCTTAATAGTTACATTTTGATTTTAATTACATGTTGAATGTAATGCCATTTCATCAACAATGTAGGCAAATAAATTATTTTGGACATTTTATACATTTTCATGACACTTTTTGTCAGTTTTATTTTACAAAAAAACAATCTTCTAATAATTTTGATTCTGAATAATGCATTGATTCCATTTCACTAATATATTCTATTGTTGATAGTTTTATGCTAAAAATATTTTTCAACAAATGTAAATATAATTATTGAAATTCAATTAAAAAAATGGTTGTTTTCTCTCTACAGAGACAAACCTTTTGGTGTATAATTTGGGTTTGGTTTTTAAAATTAAAAGATAAGGGCAACATTATTTTAAATATAAACGATATAAACACTGGGTGTTATATAATTCATATCCAGTAGTTGGGAAATTTAGAAATGCTAATAAATTTCAAATGTTACCACACACATAATGTTAATTATAGTCAGACCTTTAAATATGGAACATCCAATAAAGTCAACATTAAAAAAAATTTACTTAACAAAGTATTTACTTTATATCAGTGGTTTTCAACCGGAGGGTCGCGAAATTTATTAGGGTGTCGTGAGAATTTGAACACAGTATAAAATATAAATAAAACTAAATATGCTTTTTTAATATTAATATTTTCATTTATGTGAATTGATAGGATGTTTGAAGTATATAGAAAATTTTTGGTCGCGAAAATTTTTTATGTTTATAAGAGAATCGCGAACACAAAAAGGTTGAAAACCACTGCTTTATATGTAAGTGTAGTGTACACTTCGGTGATGAACAGTGAACCTCTTTCAAAATAATGGGAATTTTTATTTTCGTTTAAATTATATGTTAGTTATTTTAGATGGCACAATTTACACTTTATGTGATTCAAACTATATTTTTAAATTTTTATAATGAACGATAAAACTTAAACAGAATTGTAGAATAAAATTTATACTTTGTAATAAAGAAAATAAAAAACACATAAAATAGTCAGTGCAATATGGCTAAGATATTAAATTATCAATGGAATTGTTAAAAATCAAATTAACTTTTTATTCATTATAAAATCGTCTATAATTATATAACATTAACGTTATAATAATTAACGTTAATAATAATATAACATTCTTAAAAACCTCAAAATAGACGAAAATCTATTTGACTAGATATATTATATAGTAATGTGAATACTTGGGTCATTTATTATCAATTATCAATGATAATGTATCATTAATTGATAATAGTAGGCGTCTCAATATCGGATCTCACCCATTAGCGGATCTAAGTGGGTTGCAGGAGCGATCCCCCCTGGAGTGACAAATGTGAACTAAAATATTTTAATTTGTGTATTAACATTGTGAAAAATAAAAAAAAATGTAGAGTTTATCGTTTACGTTGTATGTATATAATGATTATTTATCATTAATCTATGTATTATTTTTTTATGCTTAGTTTAAGTTAAATTATCGGACTTAACATAATCGAAAAAGAATTTGCTGAAAATGTCGATTTTGATGCAATTGAACCACTCAATAGTTAAATGTTCAACATTGAAAAATTTAGTAAAATGAAAACTAGAAAAAAATAAAAATTATTAATATAGATAGAAATATTTAATAAACATAATATAAAAATCCCAATTTAAATACATCATATGCATTTGGCCCCGTAATAATTTTTTCGCCCCATGGCTGAAAATCCTAGATCCTCCACTAATCTCACTATACATGTATGTCCTTCTAAGAATCAGGTACTTCTATGAAACTTTAAAAAAATCGTCGTACAGGTAATAATATATTTTAGAAAAGTATATAATGTTTACTATCAACTCTATAATGAACATCGTTATTTTTTGAAAGCTAGTGTTCATTATTAATTTTGATATTAATATATAATCATCATGCAGATGTTTTTAGGTAGACTCAGGTGTCATTCAGGGCCGTTGAAAGGAGCTAGGGGCCATATCGACCGGACCTACATTTTTAAATTATTAATAAGTAATGGTAGAAAATTTCTTAAGTATACCAAAATGTTCCATTAACAGTCCAATTAGTTATTTTTAATTTTTAGATAGTGAATGATCGATTAAGCAATGTATTGAGATACCATTTTTCCATTTGACCTAACCTACTGCTGGCTCTACAACGGCACTGGTTTCACTGTTCAGCAATGGGTACATTTGAATTCAATATGTGTTTAATAAATTAAAAAAATGTCAGCCTGCTCAAAATTAAAAAAAAGCTGGTCTCAAGGGGATCTCAATTACCTGACAAGAAGAGAGATATAAAAAAAGATTTTTATAGAAATAATCATTCTTAACGAAGGGTTATACTAAAAGTTGGTGTGCGGTAACCTCACAAGGAGATAGATATGAAAAAGACTTATAGAGTAATAATTATTCTTAACGAAGGTTTATAATAAACGTCGGTGTCGGGTAATCTCATAAGGAGAAAGATAAATAAAAAGATTTATAGATTCATGATAATTCTTAACGAAGGGTTATACTAAAAATCGAAATATTTGAAAAATATTATAAAAAAATATAAATGAAGACCAGGGCGTATAGCCAGCAATTCAATTTGATAAAATTAGTTTTAATAATAATTGAAATGATTTTTCTAAAGATCCACCATACAATATATCATAAGTTGTCTATTTGATAAATTATATATATTATAAGCTATATTACTTGATAAAACTTTTTATTTTAAATTTATACCTGTACATTAAAATTATTTTTCTTATTAACATTTTTGATTAATATAGCAAACTAAATTAACAAGGCTTACATAACATCACAAAAAAAATTTTTACATAGGTACACCGCCTTATTTTTAAAAAAACTACTCTAAAGTTGAGGGTGTGCCCTAAGATTATTATAGTGGTATTTTACCTTATGTTGAATTAGTCCTATAGAATAGTTAATTTAGTATTTATTATGAAAGTTTCATCAAAAAATAATTAATAGAAAGTACTGAAAAAGAAAATCAAAGTTGTAGGTTTTTAATATATTTTTTAAAAAAAAATAAAAACTATTTAGGTTTTGTCTATTTATTAAAAAACTTCCTTTAGATTCTTGTAATGTTATAGCTTATTCTTAAAATTTCAAAATTCTATTTCATATGATATCAATTTTGTCTGAGCTCACGACAAAAATTGGAAATTGTCTATTAGTGTAATAATAAAATAAAAATTTTTTAGCAAATTGTCGACTAAAAGGTTTTTTCGGAAATCCCCGAATATCATAAAAATCCTGGGAATTTTGTTCCGGTATTTTTCCCGAGCACAATCACTAAACACAAAACAGTGGTTCTCAAACAAAACGTTCCCCTTACAGTTGAATATGATTAAAAATAAAAAGTAAGAAATTTATAAATTTTGCTAATTTATCAAATAATTTTTCAAAATTTATTTCATTCACAATTCCGACAAGTGACACAATTTAACTATTTAGTTAACGTAATTTAAGACTTGAAATTAGAATGAAACTAATACGTTTAATAATTTTTCATCGTTAAATTAAAAAAATGATATTTTTGAATTACAGTTTTGTCGAATTAAAAAATTCCCTTTAGAATAAAATTTCAACAGAGGATATATTCATTAATTCAATTATTTATAAATGTATTATTGGTAAATAAAAAATATATTGTAACTTTGAATAAATTATTACAATTCAATTTTATAATATCTTATATTATTATCTTAAATTACAAATAATTTATCAATATTAGAACCCTTAAAAATTAAAAAATTAAATTAACTTAAATAAATTAAGTTTTTCAACCTTTTTAGGTGGAATCACTTACAATAATTTCAATTCTTTTCATTACGTCTCCCAGAGTAAATTTAACGAACAATTGACCAAAATACAACTGTTATGGGCATATAATTTTATTTTCGTGTTTGCAATTCTAAAGTTTTTCCATATCTGACACTTTTATTTTTATTTTATTGTGAAGAGTCATAAATTATTTTTTTTTAAATTTTGCTAATTTTGCTTTTACATTTTTATATATGCTAGGAATCGTTTAATTTTATGTTTCTTTAAAAAATTAAAAGTTCTGGACTATTTTAACTTTGACACGACACTAAATATTTATTGAATCATTACAGAAACAGTAATTTAATAATAATTTAAAAAAACTTTTAAAATATAAACGAAAAATCGATATAAAAAGACGACAAACACTCTTGAAATTTTTCAATGAAACTTAATCAAATGTTTATAGCCCGTAAAATTAAATATTGTAAAATGGCGTTGAAATTAATTGAAAAATTTATGAAGCACCTGCCATAATCCTTGAAATTGATTTCTTGATTAATATTGATACTTGAATGCGATAAAGAGTTCGTTTTAACTAATTGGTTTTGTAAATTTTTGGGTTGCAATTTTTCTAAATTATATAAAATGTATAATTAAATTTTATTTTTATAATAATTAATCATAATTATGTTAAATTTCAAATGTTCAAAAAAAATCCAATTAATTAGCTTCAGTACACGTGATTACACATGCAACATCAAAAAATCAACCTTACATCATTTTTAAAACACGGCATATTATGATAAATGGGTCCATGTCATAAATGTATAAAATGCGACATAATTTGAAAACCTATTAAGAACCATTATCATCAAAATCATATAAAATGATGTAATAGTTATATTCAAACATTTTGACAGTAGTTAAACACGTACACAATGAAAATAGAACATTTACATTGAAATACAGTCAAATTAAAATAATTACATTATAATATCTTGAGAAATACACGGTTTCTTGAGTAAATTCAGTTTAGGCCTAATAAAACAAGTCGAGTATAAAAATTTTAATTTTATTTTATTTTACGTTATAATTTCTCTCATTAATTAATGTACCATAAAACGTAACAAATTAAGAAAGTTGCAATGCATTGATGAAAAAAACAACATTTTCTAATAAAATTTCCGAGTTAGAACTTAAAACGTGTACTATAATTTTCGTACATCTGAATTAGTTTTAGCACTCTGTTAAAAATTTAGAAACTAGGATTTTAATAAAGTTAGATAAAATAATATTCAATTTTAAAAAGTTATTATAAAGAATAGTAATGAACCTTCATTTTGAAATTTTTTTTTGCTTTTTTTTTCCGATTCATCGCAATGGGAGATTTCATTTTCAAAAAATTCTTGGTTTGTGCATGTTTCATTCAATTCTTTAACGTATTGTAATAATTCATTTTGTCGATTCAATACACTTTCCAATTTATTTGAATCAATTTCAGATTTCACGCTTTCGCTGTTTAAAATTTCATTATTCGTTTCTGCTAAATTATAAATTAATCAGTATTTATAAAATGAAATATTAGAATTGGTGAATAATCATTTAGGCAAGTGTTTTCCTAAAATTTTGAGTTTTGCGAAGCGGTAAAAATATAATAAACCGGGATAGTAGTCAAATATTCCCTCTAATCCAGTGGTTCTCAACGGTGAGCCAAGTCGCTCCCAGGGAAGAAATTTGTAAAAAGGGGCAATCTGGGGGAAAAATTATTTTAGTTTAATTGTGTAGTGGGATGTTTATTATTATCGAAATATTGATTCATAAACAAATATAAAGTAAAATTGGATTAGTGACTGTCATATAAATAATTTACAAATATGCACAAAAATTACGACATATGATTTAAATTAAAATTTCATCATAAATGAAGTAATGATTGGGAAATGAATTATAAAACTGATTTGAGAACCACTGCTCTAACCCTTAGGGATCTCAGTACCTATTTGGAAACCGCTCATCTACATCTACAAAGTTAATATGTAGATTCTACACATTTTTTGCAATAATAAAACGTGATTGTAATCAATTTTTCAAATTTATCTATGCATAGCTATGTTAATTCATTTTGGTAATTCTGAAAACAGCAATATGACAGTACAAAAACCACATTAGAGATCAAGCTATTATAAGAATGGTACACTATGGTAAAATCGAAAAAATATAATAACGATTAGCAATATGCCAACCAAAAAATCCAAAGTATGTAATTATAATTTCAGGCAAAATTACCAGTTAAAATGAGACATGAAAGAATTAAAAATGATTTTTTTCATAAATTAAGAATTTAGCAATTATTTATATCAATACATGTAATTTATATTAGAAAATAAAATTTAAAAAAATAATTTTTCTCTTGTTTTAATTATATAAAATTGAATTTCCGTAATGTATCCGAATTTTACATATATAGAGTTTTTCGCGGTGATATCTTTATTTATGTATTACTTCCAGAAATGCAGTTATTTAGGGTCAAAAATCCAATTTTCCCTTTTTTTAAAAATAAAATTAACCCTAAAATTTAAAAAAAATATAATTTTTGCGACGCGATTAAAAATATTAACATTGTCGTCGTCTCAGCCTCGGAAACTTACATCTTCATGGTCAAAACCACAAATTACTCTTTGTTGAAAAAATGAAAGTATTAAAATTTAATAACTCTAAATTTAATTTAATTTTAAAATCATTAGCATTATCATAAATGGCAACCTCAAAAAAGTGTATTTTCACGATCAAAACCTAAAAACAATTTAAAATTTCTAACTAATTTTAAAAAATGAAAAGTCCCAAATCTTTAAAAAAATACAGCTCATACGGTTTTATCCAGTTAACACATTAAAAATTTAATCTCAAATAGTGACGCCTTGATGGTCAAAAAAAACTTTAGTATTCGTTTTTTTATTTTGTAACTATTTTATTAAAACAAAGAATATTCAATAACTAATACAATTTTAGTTATAGAATTAAACAAAATAGATACGACAATACACATACATTCAATTTAACGAACAGCAACTTACATTAAAATTTCTTGTTAGTTCAAAAAAAGTTAACGAACAAACAAATTCATTTTTAATTAATTTATTTTTTTATAAAAATTACATATTGTTGTAAGTCTTTTTTTAATATAGTTTCTTTCACCGCTTGTAATGCGATTAAGCCATTCAAGTTATCAAAAATAAATAATTTTTCTAGTTTATCAATACATTCTAGATATAATGTCATCTTCTATGGGCTGTATCAAAGAATCGATGAATTCATCGTCACTATAGTCGTTTTCATCATACGCAGGGAATTTATCTGTAACTTTTCCATTATTTTCCACAAGATTTATCACTATTTGATAAAACGTATGTTCTAGAATTAGAATTTTTGAAAAACAGGCAATTATCAATGTCAATAGGACTATATTTCTCTTCTTTACTTCTAAAAAAATCTGAAAAAGCTTCAAATTCACTCGTATTAACAAGACCTGCCTCACCACTAATAACACGAGAACGAATATTATGACGTTTTTGAAAACAGGAAAACCAACCATTTGAAGCTCTGAAATTGGGTTTTGATAGCCGTTTCCCGATTTTAAGAGCAATTGTTTGAATCATATTTCCTGAAATAATAAAATTTTTCGATCTCTTTCGAACAAACCACTCATATACTAGTTTTTCGATTTCAGCGGTTGCAAAATTAACAAATATGCGTTTGTTCTCAATAAAAATAAATAAATAATAATAAAAATAAATTTTTTTTATTTTTGAAAAAGTTTGTTCGTTAAAAGATAAGTTTATCATGTTGTTCGTTAAATTGAGGTTTGATTGTATAAGTAAAGGTTTTTATTTAATGTATTTTTAGTATCATTAAAAAAGTTCGCCCTCGTAGATCTAGCTGCTTTTTGAACAAAGTACATAACAGTAAAGCTCGTATATTATAAAAATTACATTTAATGGAAAAATTCATGTTTAATTTTTTAATTTTGTCATCATGAGACACATGAGATTTTTCTGTAGATATTTTTAAACTATATATGCTCTTTTTCATCCATTCATCGACAGAATTTTTAAGGATATCATCACATGATGATGGATGTACATTTGACATTGGTTTTTTTAATAACGATATCATTTCTCTAATCTAAAATAACAATGGAATATAAAATTAAATAATTTCATAATACATGGGTCATTCATCTCAAATTATTACTAAATCGTGTATTTATTAAAAAATTGAACAATTACAATTTAAAAAGATAATAGCAATCATTTGACGTAATTATATTTTTTATGATGTTAACCTTATGTAAATGTATTGGTATGCGAAAATTAAACTTGTAAACAAAATATAAAATATTTATTATTATTATACAATTTAAGTCAATGATAATACGCAATTATATTTATACATTATCATGCACTGCAGTAAATTTAATTAATAACCAATATGTCTAATTGAACCTGATTAAAAATATCTTTCCAATAACCAATTGGGTTTTTTCATTATACACCATTTACTCTACCCGACACCCTTAAAAATTTAAAATTGGACTTTTGCCAGTTGCGGGTTAATAACTACAATTTAACCTACCGGTCAGAAACTAACACAGAATTTACCATATATACCGAAACTTCAAAAATAGACTTTGAAAATGTTTTTGCAGGTGATGCATAATGTCATACAGCCCTAATCACCATCCACGTATTTAGACTTGGCTGTTTAAATTTGACACACAATATAGTTTTGATGTTAAAAATTGTAAACATATTTTAAATGAGGCCACCAAATTACAAAAATTGCGTTGAGGTCCACCACGACAGTTCTCAGGTACAGTAAGTTGGGCTCTGGTACAGTGTTTACATATTTTTGGATTTATTCATTTTATTGCCTTAAAAATTACATTTAAAACATTATCTGTTTGAGATTTTTGCAGTTTCACTTGTTGTTTTTTAAACACATTTTGGTATTTGTTTATTATGTATAAATATTTGTTAATTTCTTTCTTTAAAACTATAAAAACAATAATTTTATCGATAATATAATTAAAATACTCTTTTGATTGTCACAATATTTTTTTGATTTTATTTTCCAATTTTTTACATTATTATAGTTTTTTTCCTTTTGATTTCCCAATGCATTTTTAATTTCAGAAATTGTTTGAGACATTCTATCAATTTATTATTACTTATTTATACAAATACTCTTTATTGATTCAAATTTTAAATTAATATAATTAATTACTTAGCCATTTCATTAATCAGTAAAGCAATTCGTTGTTTGTCCTGTACACACAAATTTTCAAATTTTGCGCCATCTACATTGTCTGTATTACCTTTATTTTCAGATTTTTCAGTTTTTAAATTTGAATTCTTAAATATTAATAATTCAGGAGTATTTTCAATTACTTTTACCTCCAGAATTGTCAATTTATCGTTCGCAGTGAAACGTTTAGACATTTTAGATGCTTTATTACCTGTATTATAAAATTATCAATTATATTTTATACTTATATTTTAAAACATGATCATTTAATACCTTCTGATTTAGACCAAAAAATATTCATTCCTTGACAATCCATGTTTATTTTACCCAGTAACCGATAAATAACTACATTTGTTGCTCATGGTTGATTTATTTCATTAAAATAATTTATATTCATCAAATTTTCATTAATTACAATTTTCTTATTAATAGCAAATTTACAAGTTTAATATAAATAAAAATTTAAAATTTGAAATTACTCCTAAATGAAATTTTTTGAATACATTTCGTATTCGGTAAAAAATCATTTCCATCATGTTTTTTTTGTTTTTGATTCATTCCACAAAAAAAATATTTTTTTTTTAATTTTTTTGGTTAGACTAAATAAAAAATTAATCATTACTTTTCTACAAAATTGTTAATAATCGCAAGAATTAGTATATTTATTAGTTAAATAATGGATTTTATTTGTTAATGCTGGTAACTATAGTTTCAATGGGCACAGGGTCATGACTCATGAGTACTATTGTATGAGGCCTATCTTAAGAGATATTACTTTTTTTAAATGGCAATCTTACTCAAAATCGGATATAACATTATTAGTAATACGACTCCCCCAGGCTGAAAACATCTGAGACAAAATTACTCCACACGTCAAAATTTTACAATCAAATCTACGTAGTGATTGTAAAATTTCCTAATTATACAATTCTTAATTCCGATTAAATTAATATTCAAAAGAAACCAAAAAAATTTTTTTTCACATCAAATTAAAGGCGTAAATAAAATTTTCCAAAAAATAAAATAATCTAAAAAATTAATTTTACATTTCTCCATGATAAATCCAAAAAACGATAAACATTTATTATGATTGAAAATAAATTTTCAAATAAAGTTATTTATATTACAATTTGTTTTTGAAAATTAAAATTCGTGTGTAAAACAAACATGTCAAAAGAAAAGTATGTCTTGGTCATTTAAATAAGTAGTCTTTTTATTTTAGAGAAAATATCGAAAATAAAATCCCTGCAAATAAGTTGTTGGTAGCAGATTCAAATTCTGATGCATCAACAATGTTTCTACATCCGGTATGTTTTGACGTTGATTTACCTTTTGATAAAATATTGATTAAATTCAATTATATTAGTCTCTAATTATTACTTATTACTTACTAATATTAGTCAATTAGAGATATTATTTTATCATTTTTGTACAATTATTTATTGTTGAATTTGGGGTTACTTGTGTGCAAACCAATATTAATATTTATGTTATTTTTTAACTTTTACAAAATTCTGTTAAGATGCGTCATCATTCTTTTATAATTTAAGTTTAAATTTATATTTATATAATTTAGTATACTTTAATTTTAAGCCTTGGTTTATTTTGATGTTTTTAAGTTTTTATTTTAAATTTACTTTTATTGAGATAACACGACAACATTGGTTTGTTATTATTTACTGCACATTTATATTTTTCATGGCAATACAATCTGCTTATGATTATAATTGTTGCATCGAGATGAAATGATTTTGTCGTTATTAGAATCATTGTTGTGAACGGAGAATATATTCATTTTTTAAAATTTCAGTTATCTTTATATTTATTGATAAGATATCATTGTACTTGACAATTTTTTTGTGATTTTTGTAAACGATTTAATCGTTTATTTAATATTGTGACTTGGAATGAATACAATGTCTAAAACTTACAATTATTTGTACGTATCATAATTATTAATACTCATTACGAGGTAGTCCAGCGGTTGCAATTGGGTACTAGGACCCTAGGGTACCAGAAATTATTTTGGGGTATACGCTCGTCTGATGCTATGATTCAAACTTTATGATTCATAAATTATAAATGTTTTTAAAAATCACAAAATAATATATAATATACTTTATTCCTCATAACAGGGGTTACCACACTTTTCTCACGACGGACCGGTAATAAATTATAAAATTTATCGCGGACGATTAAAGCGAAATTACTAGGCAACATTTAAAAGAATTTGATATAAAACGTAATAAATTGAAAAAGTTCTAGAATATTATACAGCATAAATTGCAAACTCAAAAAACTACATTTTCAAGATCAAAATCTCACTTTACCTTTTTTTTAAAAAAATATTCATCCTACTTATATAAATAAATAAATTTCATTTTTTTATAGAATTTTTACAGTGCGCGACAGTACGTTCAGAATATGAATTTTATTGTAGGGTTGGAATAAGAGGTTTTTCTCATAAGATTTGGTAAAATTTAACTTTTCCAAAAAATGTTGGAAAAAGGGGATTTTTCCATTAAGGGTTGGTCAAATTGGATTTTTATTTTTGGGTTGGAATGAGAAGTTTTTTCTCATTATATTTAGTAAAATCGTGTTTTCAAAAAAATATTGGTAAAAATTTAGAAAAAAAAGGATTTTGACACTTTTTAAATTTGATTAAAATTTAATATTAATGAAATATTAATATTTTATGAATCGTTCAGTTATAGATATAAACTAAAACGAGGTAGCACCCATTTATACACTAAATCTGGGTTTATATCTATTTCTAGACTAAAGTCGAAGAACTATCTTTATGCAGAGGTGATGTGATAATTATAAAAGCAAAAAAACGCAAAGAAACAGTTGCAGTTATTATTCCTAAAAATGACATGAACAAAAACGAAATCCAGATGAACAAGGTTGCCAGATCAAATTTATCCGTCAGAACTATGGATTATGTGAGAATTTATCACGCTGAAGATGCTCCTTACGCTAAAGCTCTTCATATTGTACCATTTGCCAATTCGATAGAAAACCTTACTGGGTATTCAAAAAGTGTATTAATTTTAATCGCAATTTAGAAATTTGTTTGATGTTTACATCAAACCTTATTTTCATGACGCTTATAGACCCATCCATAAAAATGATACAATTTCCATTTGTGCTAATATGGTTACAGTGGATTTTAAGGTAATTGGAGTCGAACCTGGACTTTTTGCTGTTGTGGCACCAGATACTAAAATTTTTACCTCTGGAAATCCTTATGTTTCTGACGAAAATGATGAACTTAACAATATTGGTTATGATGACATTGGAGGATGTAAAAAACAATTAGCATTAATAAAAGAGATGGTCGAATTGCCATTAAGACACCCTACTCTTTTTCAAACCATTGGAGTCAAACCACCGAGGGGAATTTTAATGTTCGGACCACCTGGAACTGGTAAAACGCTGATTGCTAGAGCCGTCGCTAATGAAACTGGTACCTTTTTCTATTTGATAAATGGTCCTGAAATTATGAGTAAATTGGCTGGAGAATCTGAAAATAATTTGCGAAAAGCTTTTGAAGAGTCTGAAAAAAACGCTCCCTCAATTATTTTTATTGACGAAATTGATGCAATTGCCCCTAAACGTGAAAAAACGCATGGTGAAGTTGAAAGAAGGATCGTTTCACAATTGTTAACTTTAATGGATGGTCTCAAACAACGGAAACAAGTTATTGTTATTGGAGCTACTAATAGACCAAATAGTATAGATCCTGCTCTACGAAGATTCGGTAGATTCGACAGAGAACTCGATATTGGAATTCCTGATCCCACGGGCAGGTTGGAAATTTTGCACATCCACACTAAATCCATGAAACTTGCCAAAGATGTTGAATTAGAATCTATTGCTAGCGATACACACGGTCATGTCGGGTCAGATTTGGCTGCTCTGTGCTCTGAAGCTGCTTTACAACAAATTAGAGAAAAAATGGATCATATTGATTTAGATGAAGAAAAAATTGATGTCAAAGTTTTGGAATCTATGGCTGTTACTCAAGACAACTTTAAGGTATTTTTAATGTAATATTATACATTTACATTTGTAAAGTTTGAGGTTTAAAGGGTTTAAATTTTAACCTTTTAATTCCAGGTCATGATTTATAATCAGATCATTTTTTTCACTTTACATCCAGAGTATGATTGCTTTACTTAAATTTTTTCTTATTTTATTGGAAACGCACGGATCCCAAACATAGTTTTGGACTCCTAAATTAGAGTTTAGGGATCCCAATCGGGAACACTATATGGATTGATTTTTATTACTTTGTCATTTAGTGGGCTTTAAGCCGATCAAACCCTAGTGCTTTACGTGAAACAAAAATTGAAATCCCCACAGTATCGTGGAAAGATATTGGTGGTTTAGAAAGTGTAAAACAGGAATTGCAAGAAATGGTTCAAATGCCAGTAATGTACCCTGAAGAATTTACACGGATGGGTATGTCACCTTCTAAGGGTGTTTTATTTTACGGACCTCCTGGATGTGGTAAAACTATGTTAGCAAAGGCTATTGCGAATGAATGTCAAGCTAATTTTATTTCAATTAAAGGACCAGAATTGTTAACCATGTGGTTCGGTGAATCTGAATCAAACGTTCGAGAGTTGTTTGACAAGGTTTATTAATTTATATTCAATTATATGAATGTTTAGGCTAGAGGCGCAGCACCATGTATTTTGTTTTTCGATGAAATCGATTCAATTGCCAAGTCACGTGGAGGTGGAGTTGGTGATGCAGGTTTAATATTTACATGTTTACTCAATTTTTTTACTTTTTTATAAAATACATAAAATGTATACATAAACGATTCAATTTAACTACATCATTTCTCCTTTCAATAATTAAAATATATTCTTTTTATATTAAAAGTTTCCTAGCATTAATTAATTTTAATTTAATATTTTCATCAATATCTTACATTCGTCTTTTTACCACAGGTCGTTCTAATTTTAGTTGAGAATTTTATTAACAAAACTGGTTAACAATTATTGTCGATTTGTTTATGATTTATTTGTGTTGGCGTTTGTCCATGAGTTGAATGATCCTTACTTATGTAATATCCTCCGTAATATTTGTATGTGTGTTTCACTTTATTGAAATAACTACTAATCTTAGAATTTTATAAAGTCCACATTTCAATTACAGATTTTTTTTGGACATATGATAAGATAAATTTCAACCTCCCAAACTCATATCTTACCGGTCAAAAACTCCAATTGTCCCTCTTTTTTAAATTCAAACGAGTTGGAGAATTTAAAGAAATAAATACGCTGATACGGATTTTAAAATTATAAACATAATCATAAATTTAAAAAAAATATATCTTAAGGGCCAAAACCACAAATTGGCCTTCTGTTTTTAATGAAAACAGCCCTAGAATTTAGAAAAATTACAGGTGGTACAGTTATATTCTGTTAACACACACAAAAATTTTCAATCTGAATAAGTGATGACTTCACGGTCAAAAAAGCATTTTAGTATTAATATATTTTTTTCTTATTTTTATGAGTATTTTTTTATTAAAACAAAAAATGTGAAATAATTAACGGTCCGAAAATTAAAAAAAGATTATTTTGATAGAGCTTATTCCAGTTGATATAAATACAAAAGTTCAATTCGAGAAATCTACGTATTCCCGATAAAAAATAATTTTTAATATATTATCAACTAATGTTTTCAAATATTTCGAATAAAATAAAAATTTAAAATGTAAATATTGATCTTACAATTTCAAAAAAATGCATTGAACGTATACACATACTATATTCCAATACAGAAATATGGGTGAAAATCTATATAATTCATCCATTTCGAAATTTTTTTCATTGCTACGCAATAATTAAATTTCAATTGCACATTTTCAACACATTTTAATTAAAATTTAAATAAAAACTACGAAACTAAAAGTCATACAACTTTGTTAATATCATTTTTATATTTATTACAATTCATTGCAATATTGGTAAAATTCTACTGAAATATGTTTATAAAGTGAAGATTCGGTCAATTATTGATACATGATTGGTATTTATAAGTATTTATTAAATTGGTACTGAATATATTAATAAATAAATAATGTATCATCACATTGGTAAACGTCAAAATAGGTTTTTATTTTACTTTTTTTGGAATTTATGTTATTTATGACAATTTTTAGGAATTTTAGTAAAAAGTAATGTGATATGATGGTTCCACCTGAAACAAATTTTGGGAACCACTCCTTTAAAGGATTGATAATAGTGAATAGAATTTATAAATTAGATTTTCAACGTGAATTTATTTTTTAAGTATAATCAAAATGTGCCCTCGGCAGAGCTAGGTCAGTACATAACAGTCAACCTAGTCTAATTATTATTAAATAATAATTTTAAAATTAAATTATTATATAGGTGGAGCCGGTGACAGAGTGATTAATCAGTTGTTGACGGAAATGGACGGAATGAATAGCAAGAAAAATGTATTTATTATCGGTGCAACAAATAGACCAGATATTTTGGATTCTGCCTTGATTAGACCTGGAAGATTGGACCAACTGTTGTACATTCCTCTTCCCGATGAACAATCTCGATTAAAAATTTTAAATGCCAATTTGGCAAAATCGCCCATGAATCAAGTTGAAATTTGTGTAGTTTTATTAATAATTGCGTAGAACATTAACCTGAACGAAATTTCGAAATTTTCAAATGGATTTAGTGGCGCAGATTTGACCGAAATTTGTCAACGTGCTTGCAAATTATGTATTAGAGAAACGATTGAACAGAAACGTAAACTAGAATTAGAAGTCAAAGAAAACCCCGACACTGATTTGGTTTGACTATAAAATAGAAAGTTACGTAAATTTTTAGAGTAAAGAATTTTTGGAATTGAACGGTGCGCAATTGGAAAAAAGGCATTTTATTGAAGCTGTAAAAAGTTCTAGAGTGTCTGTGTCTAAAACGGAACTTCGCAGGTACGAGGAATTTGCAGATAAACAAAAAAAGAGTGGAATGAGGAATTTCAAGTAATACAAATTATGTAAAATTTCTAAAACTAAAACTTTTTCTAGATTTTCAGATACTCCTCAAGAAGATGTTGCAATGAGTACCAACGAAAATTTTTTAAACGAAGAAGATGATTTGTATGATTAAATAAAAAATTGATTTGAATACAGTCAAAATCTCATTTAACGAACGGCGAATTTTTAATAATATTTTTAATAGACTTGATTATTATTGAATATTATTAATAAATGATTGAAATTTCTGATTGACGAACGCGTAAATTCAATATTAATTTATTTTTAGGAGTTTTTCTAAATATTTTTATGGCTTTAAATATTAGATCGACTCTTTTATAAGTCATGGAATCTTTTTATATAATAAAAAGTTTAATTATTTATTCTATGATATTCTACCTATATGTGATTTTTGGAAAATATTTTCATCAACAACGATTCTGATAACAGGAATTGAAAGATGAAATAAATAAAACTGAATTAATTGGTTTTTCGGATGCTCTATACCAGCCATTCTCAACGGGGTCCATGTGGACCTTTTGGGTTCACAGCATTTTTTTGGGGGTCTGTGAATTTTATATACATTTATTACATATTATAGACATTTTCAGTAACAAAGTCGTTTTTAAAACATAAAGGCTCAGAAATACTAATAAAAAACGTTAAAACCATGTAAAAGTAAATTCTTTGGTATTAAATTAAATTACTTACAAGTGTAAAAACTTATTGGACAACCTCCATTGTTCTATTTTAGGAGCAGCGTTTTTATTTAATTATTTTATTAAAATGTATGACCGAGCCAAGTTTCTAGTCATAAAAAAAGCTTTAAATTTCAAAATTAAAATGGGACAAAAAAATCAGTCAATATTCATGATTCTATGAAACATTAACCAAGGGAGATAAAATATTAATTCTTCACAGGGAAGATAGATAATATAGACTTTTTATTGATCTGATAAAATATGTAGTAAACAATACCTGAAAAACATGTTCCATTTTGTGAACATTGACGGGTTAAAGATTAATATTAATAGATCATCAAGTTTATTATCTAGCAAAAATAGAGTACTCCATGTCTTTTGAACATCATTCGTTTCATCCAAATGTAATGATTTATTAAAAATTATAATTATTAATTTTTTTGGTGTTTCTGAAACAAATTTGACATCGGAAAAATGCAAAAAAAAAATAAATTTTTATTTCAAGTCACTCTTAATTAATCTGAAGTTTGATTTTATTAACAATAATATATAAATA
>LWCA01000047.1:0-67642 GCA_001642005.1 Intoshia linei | reverse complement strand
ATCAAAAATAGCATCCATAGTACGCTGAAAGGTAGCGCTAGCATTCTTTAATCCTATGGGCATAACTTTAAAGTGGTATAATCTACGTCCATGACATGTATAAAAGGCTGTTTTGTGTCTGTCTCGTGGATTTATTTTCATTTGCCAATAACCTTTTAATATGTCTAAAACTGTAAAAATGCATTTTCCTTGTAATGCGTCAATTATGCTTTGTTGATTGGCGGCTGGGTATGTGTCTTGTATTGTTATTTTATTTAGTTCAGTAAAGTCGCTTAAGAATCTATATTCATTTTTATTGGGTTTTTTTTTTAAAAATTTTGGAGATCTCATTTCACTGTTAGAAGGTTCTATGATATCATTTTCAAGCATTTCTCTTACCAATTTATGTTCTTCGTTAATCAAATTAATTGGAGTTGGGAATACTGGACATTTAAAGGGTTTATAGTCTTTGATTAGATCAATTTTATGTTGATTTATTTTGCATTTCCCTGGTTTATCTGAGAATATGTCGTTAAATTCGGATATAATATCAGAGTAATATCGATCATGATTTATTTTAATATGTAGGGATTGCTTAACAGTATTAGTTTTAACTTCATTGCTAAATCGCATCCAATGATGTTTGCCTCATTAGTGTTAAAGAAATGAATGTGAAAGTGAAATGTATTTAAATGTAAATATTTAATCATATAATTTAATATACAAATTCAACCAATATGAATATTGGGAAGTCCAACATTAATAACATGTTTTATAGAATTTAAAAGGTTGTAATACTTTTCTTTAATTTCTTGAGTTTTTTTTTTTATTGAGGTAGAACCATTTTCTTCCACTTCTAGGTTACTATCAATGTCATTTTTTGAATTTGTTTTATCATTATTATTTTTCTCATTTACGTCAATTTTATTTTCATTTACATTTTGAATTCCACTGTTGATGTAACGAGACATTACGTGCCCTATGCTATTGTTGCAAGTCATCATTTCTAAATTTTTATATTTTGTATAAAAGTATTTATAAAATAAATGATTTAATGCTAAAAAAGGTGTACAATGGACTGATATTAACACAATTTATATCGATATAACAGTCTGTGCGGTGATATAAATTTTCGTTCCATATTTTATTTAATTTTTAATAAAATGGCAAATGTTTGCACAACAAACCTCAATATTTACTTAAAAATGTATTATTTTAACTTATTCTTTTTTAATATATTTTCTAGAGATTTACAATTATCTCTTCAACGTGGATAGGTTAGATCTCGTCTAATTTCTAATAACGAATAACCTTAATAAACACATTTTAGGATAGTCTATCGCCAAAAAATGATAAATTATTAATTATAGTTGCAAATATAATAGTTTTTGATTACGTTTCAATAATTCAAAGATTTGTTCAATGTTTTTGGAAGATTCAAAAGAAAACTGATTGTATAAAACACAATTAATCCCAATTAAACTACAAAACAGGGCAGTATTTTCGGGTGTTTCCAAACATTTGATGTTGGGTAAGATGATTTCATTGTCGTGTGATTTATTTAAATATGCTGCAGTATTTTGGCATCTAAAATACAATAATAAAATTATATTAAAAAAACCTTTCTGAAATAATGGCGACTTGAGTTTCTTGAACGCGAATCGACAAAAAATAGTGAGGTCGGTAATAAGAAAACATGCGACAAGGAGTACTCGTGAAAAAAATCGAACCGCTTGAGATGTAACTTTCCCAGCAAGCATTACTAATTATTTTCTCTTTACCCAAAATTCCCAGCCATTTTGCAGAAAAATTGCAAATATGAGATTCATTCATATGATTTGAAAAATCATCACAGCTTTGATCATTTTCGTGATGTGGATCCACCAAATCTATTTATAATATCAATTTAAATTTTTGTATAAAAGGTCAATTATAGATTTGCTATTGTGAATTTCAAATAGATTTTTATTAAAAAACAAAATGTACATCATTTAAAAGAAAAGAAAAACCAAATTTAATATTTTGCTATAAGATTTATTTTAAAAACTATCTTCAAAGCTCGCTAACATAATTCTATACTTTAAAATTATTTGGAAAAGCCAATTAAAAATAATATTATAATATAGACACATAGGGAAAGTGCGGTACTATTTGGTCAAAATTTTTCAAAATTTTGAAAAAAATTCTAATACATTTTAATCAATTAAAGTTTTGAATCATGTTGCATTTGTTTCCGATTTAATCATTAATTAAATCATCAACGTGATGTGGAGAGGGGCTAGGGGTCATATTTCCCGGTAATAATCATGAGGGTCTACATTTTTAATTTATTAATGAGTAATGTTGAAAAATTTCTTAATTATACCAAAACTATCGTATAATAAAATGTTCTGTTTTTAAAATCAGTCCAATTCAATATTTTTAATAAATTTTATTAATTAATTTTAAGATAATGAACGATCCATTAAGCAATCTATAGAAGTCTTATTTTTAAAATTTTTTATATGAGCCTACAATTTCCATCTGATCGGGGCTAGTGGCAGCTCTCCACGTCCCTGAACGTTGCTAAAGGGTTCTTAATTAAAAAAATCAAAACCTTTACAAAAAAAGTTTAAATTTTTCACCATCAAAAAATATATAACAATCAAAATTTCTGTCAATTGGCTAAATTAAGTTGATCATGAGGTTTACTTCTAATAATAAATAGATGTCATCCAGTCATTACTTGAAGAATAAAATACAAGATTCACTGATATGATATTGCAAATTTTTAAAATCTGAAAAAATAAGGTTCCAATTTTATAAATTTTCAAAAAATTGGTCAAGTCCTCTTTTGGGATAGGGTAGTTTCGGCTCTGCTCTATCCTGTCATTAATAATAATCAATATTAAAAAATATGTTATTTTCAATAATGTAGTAACATATATTTTTATGTACAAAATAATGAGCGGACTTATTAAAGTATATATAACGTCAGCAACACTAAACGCTTCTCACGTGATATTGACACAAATACTTACAGCGAACATTATTGATATCAACATTAATATTGTTTCCGCTCTTATCCATCATCTAAATTTTAATGATGCATTGTTTTCATTGTTATTACGCTTTTATTAGTTTTTTTAACTTCCTTTATATCGGAAATAATGGATGGTAAATATGGTCTATTTGTTATTTCAATCTCTTCATCTATAAAATTTAATAAATTATTCAATTTTAATATTAATACTTTGTGATAAAAATCGGTATATAAATAGTTGATAGCTGTAATCACGAGATATTGCCAGCGAATTGTTGTTGATTAATGAAAAAATAATTTCAAGGTGCAAATTTGCAAATTGTGGGTCAATCAAGATTACATTATATGTAATCTCACTAAAATAAATTACAAATACTCTTTATTATAATAATAATAATAAAAATACATGTATTTATAAATATTGTAGACAATGCTTACTAAACATGAATCAAGTGGTTAGAGACCCCTAGTCTGGTGTATTCTGTGATTTTATTTTCATAAACAATATTTATGAAACGACTATGATCGATAATCTGGATTATTTTCCATCCTAATACCAAGAATCCTACCGGGTCTCCGATAAAATGTGGTAAGTTTAAAGTGAATCAATTATTTTTACACTGACTGCGAAATACTGTACTTTATAGAAAACTAAATTTTTCTATAAATCAGAGTTTCCAATCTTTTCACTAGTCAAATGTATTCAATTAAAAAATTAATTAGTTTTCCACTTTTTGATATACATGTACTCACTTTATCCATTAGAAATACAATATAAATACAAGTAGTATTGTCAAATTTACCAAAACTTAAAAAACTGGTTTTTTCGGTTTAGCGTAATAGTAACTTAACATGTAAAATTAATCAGAAATGAAATTTTATATTTTAATTATTACATTACAAAATTGGCGAAAAAAATTCCCTTAAAAAACTCTATCAAATTTTGATCCCAAAATTATCGTCAAATGTTTAAAAATTGGATGAGAAAAAAATTCCCTTAAAACCCCTATTAAATTTTGACCCCAAAATTATCTTTAAAAATTGGTTGAATAAAAAATTCCTTTAAAATCACTTTCAAATTTTGTGTCCCTAAATTATCTTTAAAAATTAGGTGAAAAATTTTTCCTCAAAGGAATCACAAAAATTTGATCTAAAAATCAATAATATGATAAATTAGTAAAATCGATGATGTATGATTGATTATATCGCTCAACTATTCGCCAATATTAAAGAGAAAAAACTAAAATTTTTAAACAGGTTTGTAATAAAAAATTAAAATCTTAATTTTCAGTATTTTTATCTTTTTCGCGATAGTTGGGTAGAACTCAAAATTACATTTCTATCTTATATTTTTAAACTCTAATTCCAATAGATTTTAAACGGAATGTCAAAAGTAACAATTGAACTTTCCGCAATCATAAATCAAATAAATAGTGCATAATTTAAAGATACCCTCCTTTGCTGGTCGGAGTTTTGTTAAACGTAACATTATCTTCTAATGCCGATTGCAGAAAATTTATAGTCAATTTTTGTAAATTTTGATAATCATTAAGAACATTTTCCAAATTATTGATGCACCTTTCATAAAAAGTGATTTCTTCGGAAGCAACGTCGACATTCTCGTGAGAATTGAGTTGAATATGATTGATCGTATTGAGTTTTTCACTATAAGTGTCTTTTAAAAATTCATTATTCGTGAACATTTTATCTAATGAATCGGCAAAAGAAAAGGACTGGTCTTTAATTTGAAGAAAAGAAAAATAATTTTGTTTGATTTCATTGATACTACTAGAATAATCTGAATTAATAATGTGTTTCCGTTCAGTTTCATGAGTATATTGACATTGAGCCAAATCAATTTTAAATATGAAATTTTCATTTTGTGAAATTTCCTGTATATATTTTTCAGATAAATTAAGATTTGGTGCAGTGTTTGTATTTACAGTATTTTTAGCATTACTTGAATTTGTAACATTTGTCTTTTGGTACGGAATATAATGGCAAATGTATAAAAAATTGTCAATTAAACTTGAAGTAACAATCACAAATTTAAAATTACTATTAAGTTCTTTGCCAAATGTGAAAAGGTTATTATTCAGAGAACTACGATTCCAAGCAGTACATGATTGTTTTAAATCCGTTAAAATTTGATACTTTACGGGTGCCATTCGGTGTGTCTCGGTAATATTATTAGGATTAGAAATATATTCCATAGAACATACAAGAGAAGAAAACCTTGATATGGAAGAGTCGTTAAAAATTCGCTGAAACACATTGTTTCTTATAAAATGGCAATTTTTTGCACTTTGGAAAACAGATAATAATTTACAACTAGTTTCGCAATCGTATTGATTTGTAATATTCATCAATCTCTGACAAAGTTCCATTACTATTAAAAATTTATTAATTTCGATGAAATAAATTAAACATTCCATCAATACATCAGATATTTGACTAATTCTTGATAAAAATTGCAAATATTGATGCTTTTTACCAACAATAACTTTTCGATATCTAGATTTTTGGCTTATAGACAAGGGTGGCACCTCGTTAGGGCTATCTTGAATTATGTTTTCAACTTTTTTATTTTTATTAACATCTTCTTTTGGGCTATTTAATTGTAAATTATTGCTTCCATTAATGGTAATTTTTGATTTATATCTCCAGTCACTGTCCATAAATTCACTAAATGTTGTTTGAACGTGTTTAAGAAGTAAATTTGACATTATAATATAATTTGTAGAAATTTTATCACAATTTAAATTATTGAGCATTGTCAAAGTACTAGCGCTAGATTCATCATATTCGTGATTGTATGCTTTTTCAAGCCATTCTTCGGACCCTCTTTTATTTATACTATGCCTATATTCGTCAACTATAAATGCATTTGCATTTATTAATGGTTTATCTTTCACTTTATAATCATTTTTTATATTTGAAGAAAGTTTAATTTCCGTCAAGTTGACTTGATCCACTTGAGATTTAAATGTAATGTAATGTTTCATGAATTGAGAATACATGATTAATAATTTAGATTCATTGTTTATGTATTTATAGTTTATAAAATAATTTAAAGAGTAATCTGTTAAACACAAACAATTTGTTAAAATTTTTGAAATATATCTGATGCACGTAATATTCAACGGCATTAAAATTTTGTAAATTGAATGTAAATCGTAGTCTGAAAAAAATAGTTTTTTGTTTAATTGTTCATTTTTTTTATCAATCTCATTATTATGAATAAAATTAGATATAAATACATTTAAATGATGTAAATATTTCACAAATTTTTTAATGTATCCTCCTTTTTCAAATTCGCTCAATATTTTAGCTAAATTTTCAACACAAACTAAACCAAATGTTCTTCGATATAGAGATGAATCTGATGGATTAGTTTCAGATATATACGCAAATGATATATCGGAAGCCAGATTACAGGATTCCAAACTACTTATATACACATTATATTGAACCATTGTCAAACAAAACCGCAATTTTTTCAATCGCAAATCAATATATTTTTTTGAACTATTTTCCAGTAAGGTTTCAATTTTTTCATTAATGTAATGATTTGTTGTGTAAAGAGATTCGATACATTTATTATAATTGTCCGTTAAATTATTTTCATTTTTATATGCTTTAGCTAATCCAATTCTCACTTTTAACCAATGCAATTCATCTCCTCTATAATTCAAATTACTTCTATTAAAATACCTTATTACTCTTCCATATTGCTTTTCAGCTGAAGAATGCTTAGCCATTAATACTAAAGAAATGGAACAATATTTTTCATCGTTATACCCAACGGCCAATTTATAACATTGAGTAAATAAAATTTGTGCTTCGTAAAACAACCCTTCCTTTAACAAAGCTTGACCACTTTTCGACCACACGTGGTATTCCGTAAAAAGAGACTTTGCTTCATAATTTACAGATTTTATGTTTATTTTTATTTCATTTTCTTTTAATAAATTTGTAAAAGTCCAATCTCTTAAATTTTTTTCCGCTTTCAAAATTTTTGTCTTGTTTAAAAAATTTTTTTTGATAATTTCCAAATATTCATTTTGGTTGTAGCCAATATTCAGAGTATGAAAATTTTGAAAAATTTTCAAATTGTAATAATTGTATAAATCTTGGTTTTGAAATATAGTTTGAGCAAATATAGAAAATAATGAATAGTGAGTTACAGGATTCAAAAATGCTTCTTTTAATTGATTTTCAATTATATTCGACATGTTGTATATTTTTAGTAAATTAGAATACAAATGTATGTTTAATCTAATGTGTAATGGAGCATCGTTTATTAAATAGTTTATTTGAGTTGAGCCTAATTTTATACTATTCCATAATTTTATCGGTGTTGCGTAATTCCAATTTGCCAAGTTTTTCAAATCACGGCTTAATGTTTTTGATTGATCTAAAATGCGGTATAAATATAAAAAATAGTTTAGATTAGTGACGACGAAATTTTTTGGATTGAGGGACGCAAAAGATCAAAATAAAAATCCGTGTTTTTTTAAAATGAATATTTGAGAATGAAAAAAAATCCGAAGGAATCAATTATATAGATTTCGACTCATATGTCTTTATTGGAAATGTGTAAAGGTTCAATGCACATTTTTTTTTAAATTGTAGGGGATTATTTACTTTTTAATTTTAATTGAACATTTGAAAAATATTAGTTGATAATATACTAAAAATTCTTCCATAAATATTTATCTATTATTTATATACATAATTATTTTTCACCGGAAATGCGTAGATTTCGTAGATATATTAACTGGAACGAGCTGTATCAGAATAATCTCTTTTTTATTTTTGCGACCGTTACTGATCTCAAATTTTTTTTTAACCCTTACGAGACTATGCTGATTTTCAAAATTGAAAGCAAAAAATTTCACTTTTTATATATTAAAAAACACTAAAATTTAAAGCTCAAAATTCACAAATTTCAAATGTCATTCAATTTTTATATTGGTACCACCTTATTATTGTTTTATACAAACCAATGTAAATTTATGAGTGTAGTTTTTGGCATCTATACATGCAATTGTCTCGTAAGAGTTAATAAAATAGTTTTGAAAAAAAAAGTTATTTTTTGACCATGAAGGCGTCACTTCATCAGATTGAAATTTTTTGTGTTTTAACTGGATATAACTGTATCATCTGTAATTTTTTTTAAAATTCTAAGGCTGTTTTTATTTTAAAAAAAAGGTAATCTGGGTTTTTAACCGGTTTTTAATTTTTTCGAGGTTACCATTTGTGATGATGAATTTAAAAACATTACAAAATTCTAGGACTTTCTTAATTTATACAAAAAAGGGTTATTTTGAGTTTTCTCCGTGAGATTTTGAAATTGAAAATTATCATAATATTGATGAATTCAAAACTTTTTATTAGAATGTCTATTTTTTATAATTATAGGATGTTTTGAATTTAAAAACAAAAAACAATTGGGGTTTTTCACCTTGAAGGACTAAATTTCTAAAAATGAAATTTGGGATTAAACATGACTCTCGAAAAACTGTTATAGAAACATAGAATTTTAAAACTTGCCTCCAATTATTTTCTTAAATAAACTGGAAAAAATAAATAAACAAACATACCTTTTTAACCATTTTACTTTATATATGTAAGGACGAGGAATTACCCCAGTGAAAAAATTTATAGACGAGTAATGGTGTGCAAATAAATTTAATGAGAATCTCATTATGAAATATATTAGCTTAAGGCGGTTCACAGCATGGCCTCGCGAAATGAAATTACTTTGAAATATATTTTGTAAAAAGGAAGTAAATTAAAAATAAATAAATACAGCCAGGGCTCTCATTACCACCATTTCTGGTGATGCTAGAAAAAATTTTTATGGTGCGGACTGCCAAACATTTGAGTTTAACATAACTGCTGTAAAAGAAATTTAATTTAAATAAAATAACCTGTAGAAATTTTAAATGGATATTCCAAAGAAATGGAATCTAAGTGAAATAAAATAATGTGCAACATTTGTATAATTATAGATTCCATTAAAACAACATTTTTGTAAAATTTGGCAGTAAAAGGTTGATATAAAGTTGTACACGTGCTAATAATTTCCAAAAGTAACATTAAATCTTGTACATTATTTATTTTTGATATATTATATTCATCAATTTCTGAATCAATCGTTTCCTGATTATGATTTGATTTTATGATTGAAATGGGGCTTTTTTTTGAACTCAAAGCATGAATAGTTTTATTTAGTTGTATAATTCGTTCATTTGGTTTATTCAGTTTAGCTTTTTCCTTTGCCTTGTCTTTATCTTTGTCCTTATCCTTATCCTTTTCATTTTTTTTAGATTTTTTATTATTAGGTTGTGACACAACAGTGGGAATAACTATAATTTCTTGAGGTTCACGTTTATGTGATAAAATCAAGTGCATCATCCATTTACACAAAAATTCAATTTCTGTTTGATTAAAAGTATTGACCATGATCCAATCTACAAGATTTATAATTGCTTCAACTTTTTTGTGAACAAGTTTTTCATCTGTAATACAAGATATACTACTTAATAGCATTGCATATTGAGTTTTTGAATGATTACTTATAATTGATATTCTAAACCACATGTAAGACAAAAAATCTTGAGGTTCGTTTTTAAATTTTTGAAAGAGTAAATTTACGGGTTGTTGTAGTTGAGCTTTCAAAAGAATTAGTTTTTTAATCATTAATAATTTATAACTGGATTTGGGTATACCAGAAATCTGTTTTTCCATAAATGTTATTGCAATGGAATAATTTTTTGATAAAACATGACAATTAAATAAAGTAATTATTAGAAAGGTGTGTATAGCCAAATTATTTGAAGCTGTAGAATCAATGGGGTGTTCCATTATATTGAAATAATTTTTGTTATTTATACAAGTTATATTATCTCGAATCAAATTTTCCAAGGTTGGGCTCGTTATATATTTTTCCTTTTTATCAAAAAAAGGTACATATTGAAACAAATTTGTCAAGGATTGACACAATTTTGTTCGATTTGCTTTTATATTGACAATTATCGGAAGCATAACCAACATGTAGTATTTTCGTGTTTGGAAAAGTAAATTATACAATTTAAATTCATCTGCCAATGAGCATGCGTATATCAGTCTTTCGCACAGTATAAACCCCTTTTCGTCCGATAATATTGTATACTGATTGGAGTAAACTAAATCCAACAATATCATGTGAATATACAATTCGTAGCATCGAATATACTTGTAATATTTTCCATTTTCACTTTCATTTATACTGTACTCAGATTGAGGTACATTTGACATGGAATAATCTTTTTTTATTTTTGAAATATCATCTTTAATTAAAATCAACTTTTTTTCAATGGGTAACATTCTTTTTAGCCAATATGCGCATAAACCATCTCCAGCACCCACAAAAGAATTGTTGGAACTTTTTCTAAATGTGGTAATTGGAGGTGTCAACATTTTTTCGTTTTGTTTATTGACTAGTGCATGACATAATTCGAAATTGCGTATATAAATTTCCCTATAAAAAAAATAATTAATGATACATCAAATATTACAATTGAATCATCCAGTCATCATTGTTCCAATTTTGAAAAATATTATCTTCAAGATTCATTATTGCTCTAACAGTGGGTCCATCTTTCCAGTCCACTAATCCTTGGTTTTGTAAGCAAATCATTTCTGTTGCAGTAAAAAACTTTATAAACTCACCCAATTTGGTTTTATTCAAATTTTCATGTGGTATCCAAGATTTTCCAATTAGAATTTGACCATATTGTGTCATTGAACATATTTTTACAAAAATTTTTATTAGTTCATAACGATAACCAAATTGACGATCGTGATGACATTTTAATAAAGCTTCTTGGATAATCTAAGAATACTTTAGTTCAATTTTACGACACAGAAAAGGGGTCGGCAACAAGTGGCCCACAGAATAATTTTGGTGGTTATATATATATATATATATAATAATAATTTTGAGTAAATATGTAAATTATTTATTTTTCTACTTTTAAACACCGTTTGAAACATTTTCTACTACACATGGCTCATTATAATCATTTTAATAATGAATTTTCAAATCGTCCTTAATTTTATTTTGTTGAATATACTAAAACCGTTTTTCTTTAAAATTGAAATGTATCATGTGTACATTTTCAAAAATGTCCCATAATGTGCAAAATGATACCGACTCCTGGTATAGAAGATAGTTCAGAGTCAAGCGATCCACGATTTGAAAAATTAATATTAATATAGTATTTTGTAAAAAATTTTTGAATTTTAAAAATGTTTAAAAATGCAACTTTTTCAAAAATAAAGACCTTTTCCTAATTGGGCATTTAAAAAAATTAATTTTTGAATATCATAATTATTTTGTGTGCCAAATTAAAAAATTCAAGTCGAGACCCGTCAAGAGGTGGTAGCGACTATATGTCATTATGCATCGTTTTTAAAAATTTTTAGGGACCTATTTCTAATTTCCGGGTAGCTATTAGCATGGTTGGTTCGGTTCTCACCCTATTATACATTACAATGCAATAACTATTTAAAAAAAATATACATTTATGGCAAGTTGCATGTCTTCATTAAAGTCGAGAGAAGAAGGTGATTTAGGATTTTGAGTATTTATTTTATTCAAACTTTCGGTAGATTTTGATTTTTTGTTTTCTATCCAACAATACAATATACTATATGCATATTCGATAGTTATAGTAAAAAGAGTATCATAAGATTCTACAATATCTGCGTCAATCATATATGTATACAGCTTTTGTAGGTAAATTCGGATACATTCTTGTTTTTGATTAGCTATTAAGTGTTTACAATAATTGTAAAAATAATTTGCAGCTTTGTAAATGATGGAATTAATATTTAACCGCTTTCCAATTTCAGCAGATTGTATGAAATTGTCCAATGTCAAAGTTGATATATGCTGTATCCATACTGTATAGTTGTCAAATAATAGTGTTTTTTTCTTTGTATTTTGTCTAAAGTGACCAACATTTTCATCAATCACATTTCTATCCAGATTTGTGTAAGTTTCTAGTGTTGGTATGCAATTTATATTAACTTTGTCCCGTTTTAATGAGACAATGTTTGCTTCTGCATACATTATATGCAATTGCGCCAATTTTCTAAAAGTGTTGTTTCTTACAATTATTAACCCCTCCATATTCAAGTCAGGTAAATTATAGGATATTTTGGAATCGGATGAATTCGATAATCTCTCATCATCTTCGTATTCATATGGAGGAACCATTTCCGATGCTGTTACATCGCGTGTATTTGCCGAGTACAATTTTTCAGAGCTAAATAATTACAGTATAATTTATCAAAATAAAATAATAATCTTATTTGATACAATTAAATGTAAATAATCAATATTTTTGACACATAAAAAAATTTACGGATATTTTTATGAAATAAGATAATTTTTTATTATAACAGCATATAATCTCTACCATATACGATTGATTCACTACCGTGTCATTGCAATGACACGATATGATACCAATTCATATGAGATAAATCCCGTGTATAAGTCTAAAAACTATAAAATAAGTCTGCTAGACTTAGGGACAATTATAATTATTTTACAGTATAAAACCATTATTTTTATTTTTACATAGTATTTATTCTAAGAATATACTGTTTAATTATCATTTTATGACTTATATTATCTAATAATAAAAAGTTTATTAGTAAAAAGAATATTAACTAATGCAAGTACAACGGGCTAAAAATTTGTGTTGATCTGAGTGTTACTATTTAATTAAAAAACATCCACCCATTATTTTATAAATCAAAAATTCTAAGTTGATTTTTTTCCGACACAAACAGAAATATAAATTTGCATTTTAATGACCAAAGACTAATTATTTCACATTTTTTGTTTTGTTAATAAAATATTTCGGAAAAAAAATGAATACTATAGTGCGTTTTTGACCGTGAAGGCGTCACTTATTCCAATTTAAATTTGTTGTGTGTTAACAGGATACAACTGTACCACCTATAATTTGTGGTTTTGTCCCTGAAGATTTATGATAATATTTATAATTTTAAAATGCGTTTCAGAATGTATATTTTTTTAAATTTTCGAACTCTTTTGATTTTCAAAAAAAAGAATAATTGGACTTTTTGGCCAGTAGTATATGAGTTTGGGAGGTTGAAATTTATCTTAGTTTTACACCCGGAAAAAACTGTACTAGAAATGTGGACTTTATAAAATTCTAAGTCTGGTAGTTATTGAAATGGTAGTTATAAGGTATGGGCAATATGGGCTGTAGCCCAGGGCCACTCATTAAAAAAGGCCCCCAAATTAATAAAAGTACTTTACATTTATATCTTAAAAATAGGCCCCAATTTATTACAAAATACTTCATATTTACATCTTAAGAAACAGTTTATAAGTTTTGAAGTGTGAGAATTCAAATAGCTAGAAAGAAAATAGTTTAAAGAATCAAAGTTCTGGTAATTATTCAATTTAAAATATATTCTACAGTGTTCATAATATAATATTGACATAAAAACTGTTTCAAATGATAATATTAAACATTAAAACCTTTCTATTAAGTGACTATTCAAAAAAGAAAGTAGGAAAACTTTGATTTTCTCTTATTCAATTTTTTAATAATGAAGTAAGTTTTTGTAAAAGATATAAAAGTTACTAGAAACATACATAATATCTTTTAATGCCTTTACTAATACTCAATGAAATAAGACTTTAAGTCTCCAATCAACAGTATGCCCTGTCTTCTAAAAAGGAGCCCTAAAATTTTTTTATCGCTTCGCTCTTTAAAACTTTGAAACTTTAAACGATCTCTGGCCTTTTGCTTAGCCCAGAGCCACGAAGTGGCTTAAGACGGCTCTGATTCACACACAGACAGACAAAGCACATTACAATAGTATATAAGTAAGGATTACTTGGATATATAATTTGCAGAAACATTAGAATTGATGCTATCATTTTTATCCTTATCATTAGTTTTTTCAATACTATACAATTTTTCACTAGCAAACGTCAAAGTAAAACGAACTGCAGTGCGAAATATATCAAATTGATTTTTTTTCCAAGCCAAAAAACACAAATCTATACATAATTGACATCTACATTCCAAAATTATCATTTTTACAATATAAAAATACCTTAAAAGAAATTCAGTTGCTCCATTTGAAATTATTTCAAACTCTCTGATTTTTTCATTGATATCTTCAAGAGAATCCATTCTTTGTGATGCAGCCAACAATGAGATAGTGTCATTAATATCTAATGGTTTAATATTTTCCGCCGCCAAAACAAATCGAAAAGTGGGAGCGAGTAAGCCACCCACTTGTATTAATAATTCGTTAGTATTTTTGTCTGAATTATTGTTTTTATCATAATCACTATTTTTGTCATCTTTTGTTAAATTTTCAGCACTCAACAACTAATGAGTAGAAATAATAATTATTTTAAACACATGTATTACCTGTTCAATTAATTGCGTAACTTTATCTAAAATGTCAACAGGTTTTTCGTACAATTGCATACTTTTTTCGATTCGATATTTTAAATAAAACAAACTATTTTGATATAAACATTTTTCATCTTTTATCATAGCCTAGATTTATCAATTATTATTTGAAAATGTAAATATATTGTAAATTAAACCTTGTTTATATTCTGCAAAGCTAATATAGGCTTTTGATCTTTTTTATAAAATTTTCCTAATTCCATATATAAACGACTTCGCATTTCATTCATATTACTAAACAATGTAGTTTTAAGTATACATATATTATACCACGATTATGTAAGGTTTATGAAATGGACTCTATAACGAATGTACCTTCCCAAAAAATTTTTACCTGATGAGGGTATATTACATATAATTAAAATAATTATATACTAATGTAACGTTTACATTCATTAAAATAAATAAACCTTTCAATTTTCTCTAATGAATCTGATGCAAATTTGATATATTTAACAATGTCATTTTTAAGGTTATAATGAAGAAGTGGTAGACACATATTCCATATAGCCACGCAAGCAACCTGTACAATATCAATGTGTTGATTGCGCAAATTATTGTTGATAATATTGATAAGATTTTCACAAGACTCATGTCTAAGTTTAATCGACTCATCATTAATAATACCGAAAGTATTGCTAGAATTATACACTGGAGTTTCAATTAAACTGATATTGTGTGGTAAATAAGATTGTGAACTATTTGAATTTAACGGCGTAATTTTCCCAATTTTGATATCAACTGAACTAAATCTACGCGTAGTACTAATGGGTTGACTTTTCATTCTAATCTTTAGTTCTATATCAAGACATTGTACCAAAGATTGGGAATATGCGTTGAAGCAATGATAATTTTTTCGAAAGTGATTAATTAAACGTTCGACTGCTCGCAACAAATCGTATTTATACATCATGTGAGCAAATTCAATTAAAAGTATTGATCTAAAATTACATTAATAAATACAATTAACTTAACCATACAAATGCATATCAGAATTGATACTAAAAAAAATTTAATTAATATGTACAAGTTTAGATTACTCTTTGTTTTTAACCAAAGCTTTTTTGCTTGCATTAGAAAAAATCGTTTCAAAAATTTTTTTTATTTCATCGTAATTATCGGCTCTCAGTCCGTTATTATCCAAAGAGCTGAATTTAATTGAAAATGTAAATATAATTTAAATAAACCAACCATTTCAATCGACATATTCTTTGGTAAAAATTAATTTCAGTAGTCATTTTTATTTCCTTATCCAATTTACCAATTTCAAACAAGTTTTTAACTATCTAATCATAATTTTAAGTAATAATATTAATATTTTATATAATTTAAAAAATATACTGCCAATCGAAAAAATTCTTTAAAATATGAAGAAGCATGAGACCTAATCATATTGAATGAATTTGTAACTAAATTTATAGCAAAATTTTTCTTGTTGACCTCGCAGTATGATTTCAAAAGCTCTCTATTATTTTAAATTAAAATGTAAAAAATATTTTACATAATTATTCGCGTTATCCAAATGTAGTCTTTATCTTTATTTTTATTTAATGCTTTAAAAATTTTTTGAAGTCCATTCATAATTAAAAAGCGATAATCTTGTTTCATAAATATTTCGGAAATTTTCCAAAACGTAATTGAAATGTTAAAAATTAAAAATGAACATTCTGGATACTTTGTTCCAATTTCGAGAGCTTCAAATAAATATTCTTGTGCCTTTTCCAATTTATCCTACAAAATTTATATTTTTATTTTAATTTAATTGAGGTACAATTTCATCAGTGTTTTCAGGTCCACTAATTAAAGCTTGGCAAAGCAAGGCGCGGCCATAATAACTTTGCGTTATAGCGATAGGTAAATATGATGTAAGGATTATTTTTGTTATAATTTTCTCATTATTCTAATTATTGGTAAATTTAATAATTTTAAATAATACTTCTAATGCCAATTCTGCTAAACTGACAAACAATTCTTCATTAAATGGATTGTGTGAAAAATTTTGTGAAAATTGGTTGGAATGAGTCGTCATTATATTCAAAGCTTTATTTAAATCCTCCACTATACACAATGTATATTATTTATCCATTATTTACCATTATTATTTGATTCATATGAATTTAACAACTTTTTTATGCACAAATCCATTTCCCTGTTTTTAAATTTATGTTTGTATCTATATCATGGGAATTGTTTCGAATGTACTTATTAGCAACATTCATTTAACATTTACTTATTACATTTCATTAAAATTTTTATTTTAAAATTAAATTATTAAAGTTCGTTGGTATATATATTACATGGTATTGCCTTACAGCCTCGAACATACCGTACCAGAGAGTCTCTGGCAGAGATCTTTTTTCGGGAACTTTACAAAATGTTTGTAAAATAGGTTCTCATTTTTTCAAATTGATTTACAAGTACAAAAATTATATTCGTGAATATCATAACTATTTTTTGTGTGTAATTGAAAATATCAAGTCAACCATCTTAGAGAGGTGACTAGGGGCTATATAATAGAACGCATCGTGTGTGAAATTTTTTGTAAAGGACCTGTTTTTCATTTTCTGGTGACCTAGAGGCTTGTACGTTCGGATCGGTTGTCATATATCATTATTAGTTGAATTATTTCATTGTTATTCTAATCTTAACACTACCAGAGTCGAAAATAACCCGATCGAAGCCAAATGAGAAAACCAATCTTTAGGAGAGAAGTTAACTTTTACAGATTATTCAAAATGTATTTTTATATTACAATAACAAAAAATAAAGAAGAGAGTAGTCCTCTGAGAGGACAACATTTTTACTGACTAGTTGTTATTGAATCAATAGCAGTGGTATCTTACTCAATTTGCTTAGCGGGCCAAATGTGAAAAAAAATTATTACGTGGGCCGCACAAAAAAAATCTTTACTCAAAAAATTATGTTAAAACTAACAAATTTAATTAATTTATAATAATTTTAATTCATAAAATAAAATATGAAACAATTAAAATAAATAAGTGTAAAAATAATGTTAAAATTGTAACAATGAATAAATATATCATAAAAAATATATGACAAAACTGTAAAATAAGAAATATGCGTAAAAAATTGTTATAAAAAAAATAAAAATTTATATTATAATGCGGGTCACACAATTCATAATTGGGGCCACAAATGCCCCGAGGGCCGCATAATTGACACTATGGAGTGATGATTATTCGAAAATTTGACAAACCGGTTATCGAATGATTCCGGTTATTTGAAAAACGATTATCCGATTAATCGGAATTCAAAATTTTTAACATAAAAACCAATAATCCTTACTTATATAATATGCTACGCAATTTTTGTTTGTGTGTGGTGTTCCACTTTATTTACATAACTATTCGTCTTAGAATTTTATAAAGTCCACATTTCAATTACAGTTTTTACCGGGGGTGCTCGCAAAATAAATTTCAACATCCCAAGCTTACATCTTTCGGGTTAAAAATCCCAATTGTCCTTTTTTTTGAAAATCAAACGAGTTTGAGAATTTAAAAAAAATATATACGCTGATACGGATTTTAAAATCATAAAAATTGTCATAAATTTCAAAATTTTTTAAAAATATTATATCTTCAGGGCCAAAACCACAAATTACTAAATTTAATTAATGTTAACAAACAAAAAATTAAGATGGAATAATTCATTTTAAAGTAAAAAGTAATGTGATATATGATTTCACTGATATATTTATGAAATTTTTAAAAATCCGATTATTTGAATAATATTCCGATTATTGTAAGCGATTAACCGGGTTTTCGATTAATCAATTAATCGGATATCATTCCCTAATTGACACCTCTGCTATTGATGGTATATCTTGAATATTACAATTGGGTGAAACATTTTAAAAATATTCACGAGTCTGTGAATTTTTTTACTTGTTAATTTATTGACTAATTGTTAAATTCTCTTAAATCCACATATGAATCATTACATACAATTTTTATTTTCAAGATTCGTAACTTGTTTATTTAAATAAACAACAGTTGATACTGCAATATAAAAATGTTGAAGAATTTTAGCTGAAATGTTAAAAATCGATACGTCCAAGATTAAGGTGATTTCTATTTCGAATATTTCATGTTTTAGTTTTTGTCTTGTTTATTTAATTTGACACACCAACACATTTCATTGTGAAGTACAGTAATATTTGATATAAGGCACACCCTTTTAGAAAATGGTGTGATTTATAGTAGATGTGTATTTATATTTTACTCTCTTATATCTTGACCCTCCTGTTAAAATACTGGTGAATTATGGAGTTAAGCCTTAACCACTACGAGCCACGTTTGAATTAAAATTATTTTATCAACAAATATAAATTAAAATCTTAGTAGAGAAATAAAAACTAATCCCATAGTATAAAGATCATACGTTTTGACATATAATTTATATATGTGAGCAATAAAACTTAAAATTCTGAACTATGAAATGCATATGAAAAATCAATATATTTTCACCACGCCATTACTTCAGATCTGAGTAATTTTGTTATTATTGAAATTTCTGAGTAGTTTGGAGTATAAAGTTTAATATCCCCGTCTTTTTCTTGGACATTAATCCTCTCATATTGTGTGTCTCCAGGGTCGTGGAGAGCTAGCAGTAGGCCCGGTCAGATGGAAATTGTAGACAGCTTATGAAAATTTTTTAAAAAATGGGATTTTTATGATCGTTCATTATCTATAAATTAAAAATAATCGTTGGAAGTCTCATTGGTTATCGAAATTTTCCAACATTACCTATTAATAAATTAAAAAAGACCCTTCATGATTGTAGACCGGGTCATATGGCAGTAGCCCTCTCCACGGCCCTGTTCTGATCCAGCCACATAGAGCTAATTATAAAAAAACTTTTTTTGTATCCTCTATCTTTGATTTTATTTAATTTTGAAATATTTTCACTTTATGATTAATAGACTATTCTTTTTTCTTACGTCTGTTCCTTTGATCTGTAAACAGTATAATTCTTTTTTAATTTTTAATTTTTTATTTTTTCAGTAAAGCAAGGATAGCCAAAGTTGTCCATATGGATCAATTGAGTCCATAAAAAACTTATTTTTTTATAATGATTTATTTTAAAATTGTCTGTAAAATCTAAAAAAACCAGTTTATTTAAAAATATAAAATAGGGTGCAGCAACCTAAAAAAATTAAAATCCTATCAATTAACGATCATCGGGGTGAGCCAGTGTCGAATTTAATATTGATTATGGAAGATTTTTTGTTAATTGATGAATTCATTATCGCCAAATTCCAGATAGTATGATATGTTTAATAATTACAATTGATATATTTGGTTATTTTGCATGAAACTAATTTGACATACCTTGCTGAAATGTAAAGATTCCTGAAAAAAAAAACGATTAAAATTATTCATATTTTAAAAATTTTATTTATTTTAATTAAAATATGTTCTTCAGTTCGACTTGTTCCATCAATGCTCCACCTCAATCAAAATTTAATTCTGAATGCGATTCTAACGCTAAAAATCGTTCCCACTAGTAGTATAATCATAGTAAATGGATGCTATTTTTTAATCTTTATTTTTTAGACGATAAACGTACAACGATTAGACATAATTGAATTAAAAAATGTAGAATTTATTTCAATTACATTGAATGAAGATCATTTTATTATAAAAAATAGACAATATGACAGAAATAACCTAGAAATTGAAACTGAACATCAAATGGAATATCATGAATATCCTGTTAGTTTATAGTTTTCTTTTTATAATAAAAAAATTTAGGTTCCATATTCCATTTTAAAGTCTTTTAAACAATCTGAAACCAATAAAAAAATTTGCTACATAAAATGTCACAATTTTTTCAATATTATTGTCGAATTTTATACTATGGGAGATGTCATTTTTATACAAGAAACTTTTGAATCTATTAAAACTATAAGTATTTTTTTGGACAAGTATTTTATCTATTACCGTATGCTCTGTCCAATTCGTCAATAGGGGGATTGGTGTGTTTTTTCGGAATGGAAAAATGGTTACCTTAACCGTGTATATTACTAGATTTTTTTAGAACCGTTTTGATACGTTGGTCTCCCTTGTTTAATAACATCAACTTTTCCCAATATTCTATGACGATGTAGAAGATTTGCGAATTGTAGAGAGACTCGAGTATTTCAGTCAATGTGAAGAATTTTGCTTTATATTCCATCATGAATAAATATTTTAAGATTTTATTAAACCCTGACTGAGTGATTTCATTTAAAAAAAATAAATAAAATATAATCTATTTCACTCGTTAAACAAAAAATCCGCTGGTATTAACCAAACTCCGAAAAATAAATTTTTAAAAAATACTCTTGATAAAATTTTTAAAAATACCCGTATGAGCATAGCCGAATCTACCTAGCTCGAAACCACCCGAAAATTAAAAATTGGCCCCCAATAATTTTTTCCATACTATATGTAGTGTCTTATTGCCTTTAGCATCTATCCATGATATTTTAAATTTAATACACAAAATAGTTTTCATATTCAAGAATATATTTTTTAATTCTCAGTTTGGAAAAATGAACCCCATTTTACGAAAATTTCGTCGAGGCTACCGAAGAGGAGTTTCTGGTACAGTAAGGTCGGAACTGCCGATGAGAGTTCTGTTTAGTGATATTTGCATGCATTTTTTGTTGAAATTATTTTTTCTTGGGTTTTATCTAAATATGTTTTTATTTTATACGTTTAATTTTATTCGTAATAATAAGATTATGTAGTTCATAAATGGGGATTTTCATATTAGGTTTAGTAAAATAAACCTATTATTAACGATTCTCCACATTAACTGAAAATACAAATCAACGGTTATATGCATTAATTTTGAAAATTATACTATTTTAACAATTTTAGAAAAAATTGACCAATTAGTTAATTATTGTCTCTACCAACACAACAAAATGAACCTGTCAGATTTATATATCGGATGGGAAGAGGATTCCTTTTATAGTCTTAAATCACAATATAAACGAATGAATTTACCTGAACACCTGTGGAAAATTTCTCATTTAAATTCTGATTTTACCGTTTATATTATTAATATTTTAAAAAAACTTTACAGCTTAGCGAAACTTATCCTAAATACATAATTGTTCCAGCTCGCGTTCTAGATACTACTGTTAGAAGATGTGCAGAATTTCGATGTAAAGGACGTTTGCCCATTTTGACTTACATTTTTCGAACAAAAGATCAATATATCCCTATTTGTCGATCCAGCCAACCTAAATCGGGATTTGATAAACGTTCTTTGGGTGATGAACTTTTTATTAAACAAATTTTGAAAACTACCGATTCAAATATCATTAATGTAGTTGATTTACGTCCTTTGGTTTTTATTTTTTGTAGTTTAAATTTATTTTGATTGTCTAGAAAAATATTTATTTTAATATGGCTGCTGGAAAGGGTTACGAAAAGGAGAAAAATTACAAAAATATAAAATTTTCTTACCAAAATATGCAAAATATTCATGTCATCAGAAATAGTCTAAAACAAATGATGAAAGGTTTTATACATTTGTGCATTGCTTAATTGGTTTAGCTTCTAAAAAAGTTGTTAACCAAAGTGAATTTAATTACAACATTTCAAACAGTTTTTGGCTTAAGCATATTCTAACAATTATAGATGCATCAAAGTGCATGGCCAAAGTAACATTTCATTTTTTATATTTTATTTATTTACATTATTATTTTTTAGTATGTTTGTATCCAAAATAATCCTGTATTGTCACACTGTTCTGGTAATATATTTTGCATTTATATTCTATGGATAAAAATATTGATACACTTTAAATTAAATGTAATTGCGTTTTCAATAATTAGATGGGTGGGATCGCACAGCACAAACCTGTTCGTTGACGCAAATGATGTTGTCACCACATTATCGAACTATTGACGGACTAATAGTAAATTTAATAATTATACTATTTTAATATCACCGTTTAGGAGTTAATTGAGAAAGATTGGATACACTTTGGTCACAAATTTAGAGATCGTTGTGATTTTTTAAATACGAAAAATGATGAAAAATCTCCAGTGTTTTTACAGTTTATTGAATGTTGTTGGCAGATTTTGAGCAATTTTCCGTCTGAATTTCAATATAATGAAAGCTTTTTAATTAGAATTTTGGATGAAATGTTCATGTGCAGATTTGGAACATTTTTATCAAATTGTATAAAAGAAAGAAAAGAATAGTATTTTTCAGTTGTAATTTAATCTTTATAAAATTTTAGTTTTTCTAAAAAAACTTGCATGTTATGGCCTGTTTTATTAAAGGATAAAGACAAATATATAAATAAATATTATTTACACAAAATTGATATTTTACCATTGGATTCACCCTACCAAATTAGGTATGTGATTAGATCTCTTACGATTTATTATATATTGTTTTTACAACATAATTAATTAGTTCCTTTTTTATATTTTTAAAACCATTTATCTACATTGAATTTTACATTATCTGTATTGAAACTATAAAAATTTGTAATGGTAAGTTATCTTAAATGATTTAAAAATCTAAAAATGTAACGTTAAATGAACCTCGTTGAATGTTTTTTAAATGTATATTTTTTTATTATAATTAAATTTTAGATATTGGGACACTTTTTACAACCGTTCTGAACCTAAAAAAAATATTGAATGGATACGTGATTCATTAACTCTAAATGTAAAAAAATCAAGTAATGCAATTATAGAACCAATTTCATATTACATTTAGCTATTAAAAAAATACACGATATATTGAGTAATAGTCAAGAATATATATCCAAGTAATTTTTTTGGTTCAAAATGCGTATATAGTCCCAAACGGGAAATTCATTTCAATAAACTCTTAACACACGAACATTTTTTATTCTGAGTAAATCAAATTGAGTCATTTCAAAAATATAATCTCTATATATACGTATGGCAGGATACTATTCTAAATGAATACACTCTTTTTTGTGGTTTTTTAAATTTGTTGTATTTTTATATTCCCGTGGAGTAACTGAAAAAAATTTTCCAAACGCTAGATTAAACAATGGAAAGGGAAATCAAAAACATTTTTTATATATGTATTAGGGGTGTGAACTAATTTTTATATTAAAAGTACACCTTTCCACCATATGAACATTTTGAAAATATTCAATTTGCACCCAGTCTTACCTCTCAACTATTAAAAAAACCCTGAGGCATCGCCTTTAAAGTTTTGAACAATATATCGCCCACAGTAACTAATATATGACAATTTTCTTAAAAACATTATTTTAAATATAAAAATTTTTATACAAATAGCTATAAAGATGCGCAAAATTATCGTCTAGTGAATCATCACCGAATTGATAAAAAACCGATTCCAATGAAAAAACTGAATAAATATAAAAAAATATAAATTTAAAATTAATTGTTATAGAAATAATTATTACTATGAAATTCACTATACAAAATAAATTAAATTTTGCTCATTATTCATATTTTGAAGTGCTTTGGCCCAGGGTTTTTTTTTAATCCTTTTTATATAATTTTTTGATAATTGTGTATCATTCAACCCCATCTTCCACGTATGACTTAAGACGGCTCTGAGTATAATTATATAATTCTAATATTCTATACAAAAATAATTATATATTTTAATAATTAACTCATGTTTTTAAATTCTAGCCGCAATATTTTTACGCACATTCGATAGAGTTTAATTTTCTGAACATTACTACATTACTACATTACTGTATGTACTGTTATTACTTTTTTAGTCAACATTTGGGTAGTTATGATGCATTTCTTTTGAGAATGTATTTAAAAATATAGTATATTTTATTTTTTGTCATAATGTCTTATAGAGCCTTAATATTAAATTTTCTATAATAATTTTGTAATATCCTGAAAGTATATAAATCAAACTAACAACGTAGTGCCAACCTTACCAAATGCAATTATTGACATTTAACGGTTAATATAAAAATTTTGAGATGAATATTAAAAATACATTATTTTAAGTATTATCAGATTTGGGTGTTTTTTGGGTTTTAATGATGTTTAAATTCATCATAATTAACCACAAAACTGTAGATGCCCTTAATTAACTATGTTACAAAAAACGAACTGTTATTAATTTTTAATTGCAAAAAATGGATAGTCTCAATCAGAGCCGAGTCTACCCCAAAATAAAAAATATGACAATATATGAAAAATAAGACGATGCGTAGTGTCATATGTAGTCTAGCCACCTATCAATGGCCTTGGGTTGAAATTTAACACAAAATATTTATATATTGATTGATATAATTTTTTTAATGCTAAATTTGGAATAATGATGCCTCCATTTTACGAAAATTTCGTTGAGACCCTAAGAGGGTTTTGTGTACGGTAGGTTTGCACTGGTTTCTATATTTACTGAAATAAATAAAATAATTACTGATGAATGATCAATTAATAAACAATATGCAATGCATGTATATCGGAACCTTGATTTATATACCTATGCCTTTTATGAATATACAAACATTTAGACGCTTTATAGGACCAAAAATATTGGAACAAGACGAAGACATTTTTGTAGATAATACCTCAGATGTTGTATGTTTTTAATCTTTCTCCACATTTTTCATTTATAAATCATTCTAAAACAATGATTTAAAATTTTTTTTAATACAAGTACGTACGTATTTCGGACCATTTCACGCCCACCGGTTTTTCCGAATCAAAATTTAATTAAAACATTCATTTTTACAGTTGACACTCGAAAAGTGACCTTTTTTAGATGATATAACAAAACTATACTGATTTAAATTAATTTGACTTGTAAAAAATGACCACTAAAAATATCTATGAACGTCTCGTAAATAATCAATAGTTCAAATAAAAAATGGTATATTTTAAGCAGTGATTTTGATGGTAAATGCAAAGTGAAGCTCTAATTTAGAACATCATTTACTTTCCAAAATACCCTAAAAACGTTAATACCCTAACTATTAGACTAGTATGTATTTGAATTTTTATATGATTTAAGAAAATTTCACTTCAATTTCGTAATAAAAAAATTCTCACCTGATATAATTTTTAGTAATATCCATTTAGAAAGAATAATCTTCCCAGCTGTTGATAATACAATAAAAATTTAATTTATAAATTGTTAAATTAAAATTCAGCATTCAATGAAAATTCAAAATTGTCGCAATTCTTGATACTGTCCATGACACCAGATTTCTGGTATTCTCCTACTCGTCGTTCAAAAAAGTTTGTCTTTCCTCCAATACTAATATTATCCATGAAATCAAAGGGATTATCTGAATTGTAAACTTTTTGTTGTCCAAGATTTTGCAAAAGGTAATCACCAACAAATTCAATATATTGACACATTAAATCATGGTTCATGCCGATTAGTCTAACGGGCAAAGCGTCAGTTAAAAATTCTTGTTCAATTGCAACAGCTTCAGTAATTATACGTGTTACAAGTTCTGCCATAGGTTTAACCTTTAAATGATCATACATCAAACAAGCAAAGTCACAATGCAACCCCTGAAAGATATATAAACTAAGAAATAATGAATACCTCATCTCGACTGATGAGTTCGTTGCTAAAAGTGAGTCCTTTCATTAGACATCGTTTTTTCAACCAAAAAATGGAAGCGAATGAACCTGAAAAGAAAATTCCTTCTACAGCAGCAAATGCTACAACTCTATGAGAGTATGGACTGTCATCCCCAATCCATTTCAATGCCCAATTTGCCTTTTTTCGTATGCAGGGCATCGTATCGATTGCATTGAACAAACGATTCCTATTTAAATTGCAAAATTATACAGTAGAAATATTTATACTTTTCATCATTTTCTTTTATGTAAGTGTCAATCAGCAAACTGTACATTTCCGAGTGAATATTTTCAATCATTATTTGAAAACTGTAAAAACAACGAGCTTCTAATACTTTAACATCGTTTATAAACCTTTCTGCCTAATTTTAATTATTTTTTCATTTTTAAAACTATTTACCAAGTTTTCATTCACGATGCCATCGCTTGCTGCAAAAAAAGCCAAAACGTGTTTAATAAAATGCCTTTCGTCGTCATTTAATTTATCGTTCCAATCAGAAACGTCATGGCTTAAATCAACTTCATCAGTTGTCCAAAAAGAGGCTACTGCCTTTTTGTACATTTTCCAAAGATCATCGTATTTAATGGGAAACATGACGTATCGTTTTTCTTCTTCATTTAACATGGGTTCGAATATCTGCATTATAAATTATAGATTATGCGTTACTAAGAAAATTTAATTTATATTACCTGAGTTTTACTGGAGTTTCCATTCATAATTTTACCATTCTGAATTATTAGTTAAATAATGTGGTTAATGCCTCAAAATTACCTCGTTCGTATTAACCATTTAAATTTTTCAATTTTATTCAATAAAAGTCTGAAATAATCAAAATACAATAAAACTAGATTCAAATTCACTTGTTACTTTAAATTCCAATACGATTATAACGATAATTCAGTTATTTAACCTTATTTATATAAGTCTAAAATTGATTATCCTTTACTGTATTGATACATATTGTAGTATCAAATTTAGTAGATTTGATTGATAAACAACTGGTAATTTTATATCATCGTTTTTAGCCGAAATTCTATCACATGGGTCATTATAATCGTGATAATTATATTATTTTTTTACTTTAATAGCCTTATAAAATATGTGTTATAATTATTAGGCTTATACATTTCGAATGAAAAATATGTAATTAACCTTTCTTAAAATGGGCTTGTGATATTTCCATTATTACAAATTGTAATTTACAATGCATTGATGACGTAACGATTTTTCTTACATTTATGTAATATTTGAACTATTGTGAACTGTCTGGGTTTAAATAGGATAGTGCATAGAATAGGATTGATAGTACTTTAACATTTAAATTTCTATAATATTTAAATTAAATTGAACCAATGATTCGTGGAAAGATTGGTAATCCAAAAGTACTTTGTTAAAATAAATTGTCTAAAAATTATTTTTATTACATGCAAATTATGCAATAGCCTTAGGTGCAGTGGCGGCCCGTAGGCAAAATAATTAATTGGGCAGCAAATAAGGGCCGGGCCCTTTAAAATTTCGAGCGAAGCGATAAAAAAAATTTAGGTCTTCTGTTTAGAAGACAGGGCATACTGTTGGTTGGAGACTTAGAGGTTTATTTCATTGAGTATTAATAAAAGCATTAAAATATATTATGTGGGTTTCTAGTAACTTTTATTTCTTTTACAAAAACCTACTTACATTAATTAATGAACAAAGTTTATTTTTTCATTTGAAAATACGCACCATGCACTCACAAAAAATTCTTGACAATTCTTCACAAATGTTGTTTTCTTACTTTTTTTTGAGAGAAATCAGATATGATATTATCAAAACTGATATCATTCTCAATTGACATTAAGGAGAGCGCATTCAAACGAGGTTGAGCTAAGCAATTTCGAAGTTCATTCTTAATTATTTTTAGTTTAGAAAAAGTTTAAACTTCAATAAACTTATAAACTGATTCTTAAGATATAATTGTGAAGTATTTTTTAATAAATTGGGGCCTCTTTTTAAGATATAAATGTAAAGTACTTTTATTAATTTGGGGGCCTGTTTTAATGAGGGGCCCTGGATTACAGCCCATATTGCCCATGCCTTAAAACGGCTTTGATTAGGGTGTCACATCCATCAAATAATTAAGGACGATTAGTGCGGAAATGGTATATTATCATGATATATAAAATAATCTAGAATGGGGTGTTGCAAAGATGCCGATTCGAGTTGCGCTCATCATTTTAAATATCTTTTGAAAATAGTATAGAAAAAGTTAAAGTTAACTTTATTTTTTGTAAGTTGTCATGGTTTATATTTTATGATCTCAGCACCCACGCTTAACCCTAAATTTCAATTTTTAAAATTTGATTCTAGCTTGTATTTGTGGTTTTTATCGATGTTCAAATTTCGGTTATTTGAAATAATATTTTGAAAACGTCTATAAACAATAATTTGTAAAATATAGGTTGATAATGTATTAAAAATTATTTTTCACCGGAAATGCATAGATTTCTGGGGTTAAAATTTTGTATTTATATCAACTGGAATAAGCTCTATCAGAATAATCTTTTTTTTTAATTTTCGGACCGTTAATTATTTCACATTTTTTGTTTTAATAAAATATTTAGGAAAAAAAATATGAATACTAAAATGCTTTTTTGACAGTGAAGGCATCACTTATTCAGATAACAATTTTGTGTGTGTGTTAATAGGATACAACTATACTACCTGTAATTTTTTTTAAATTTATGATTCTAAAATCAGTATCAGAGTATATATTTTTTTAAATTTTCGAACTCGTTTGATTTTCAAAAAAAGGACAATTGGGCTTTTTGACCAGTAAGATATGAGTTTGGGAGGTTGAAATTTATTTTGCTAACACACCAGAAAAAACTTTAATTGAAATAGGGACTTTATAAAATTCTAAGACTGGTAGTTATTGAAATAAACGGTAACACACACACACATACAAACAAATATTACAAAGCATATTATATAAGCAAAGATATATAGAATAAATTATATATTAAGGTGTCTAAACCAGTTTTTAAAAGGGTCGCATATTGGTACATAGTTTAAAATTTCAAAAATTTTAAAATGTTTTGACATTAATCATGACAAATACAGTGATGTTATAAAATTTAATTTTCATTGAGTTTTATAACGTTTAATACAGATGGTATATAAAAGAAAGACTTTCCAATTTCAGATTTTTTTAAATTTTCATTGATATAGTCCACTCTTTCATGTTCGTCTAAATTATTTATGTATTTATAACAAATAAATGTAAAAGTAAATGTATAAATGCATATTAATAATTTATTATTACATTGATATTATTGATTTTAAGGGTTCATAAAATATATTTCTCTTTTAATTTTATAAAGATTTTGTTGAAATAACATAATCTACATTAGGATGAATATTTCAACATAACACATTTAACAGACATAAACAGCCGCATCCAGCTCGAACTGGACTACTAGAAATTTAAAAAAGTATATGTTTATTGAACGAATTGTTAAATTATGGTTTAACAATAATAATAATTATTATAATTATAATAAATTCATTCATGTATAGTGGAGTGCGTTGTAAACGTTAAACCTTGGGCCAGAAATTTCCATGTTACCTATTTTATTACACCATTCCCTGTCTAATTTTTATATTTTATGGATCCACAACTATATTAGTGTAAACTGTTGGTTTATGAATAATTTTTTTTGCATAATACTCAATGAGCATTGCTCATAATTACCCATCTTTCCCGATTTGTTTTACATGTGTCAAAATGACGTACTTGAAGATACATGATAAATTATAATTCATCATTGATGATAATTGTATATAATATATTGAAAAAGATTACATTTTATTAATTCAGGGCTAATTAAACCAGCCCTATGACACGATGAACAACAATTTTTTTCAATTTCATTCATATCAAAACATAAAGCTGGAAAATGCAATGGAATGGATTCACAAGTAACATTATGCATTGTATCGTTATCCAAAAGGATAAATTTAAAATTTTCTAGGTTTTTACACTTTTGGAAGTCGTAATCTGTTGATATCAGTTTTTTTGTGCATTGATAATTGTTTACACTTGTAAAATTTTTGATTCCTAAAATTTTCAATGTTTATAAGTAAGACTTTTCAAATGATGCCACCTGAGGTTCTCAATTTTGGGTTGACTAACCAGTGATGTTTGAAGCATTCTTGTCAGATGTGAGGTCACGATGAAATGGCTTAAATTTAAGAATTCTATTATGATTAACTTGTATTTTTTGAATTTTAATATAATTTTAACATAATTTTAACATTTTGTTAATTGGAAATGCCGACTAATACAAAAAAAGAATAAAAAATAATCTACGAAGTGCATACTATTTATTTTGGGACCCTGCTAACATCTTATGACAACCCACATTAATATTTATGTTTATTGATTATGTATTATATAAATTATACCATGATTATTAAAAATTTTGGGAATACACTCTCCATTGATACACCACATTTTCTATTGAACAATATAAATTGTGATATTACATTTATTTTTATAATATTGAGTATTTCTACTAAATTTTGTATGATACAATTGTTGATATAATCATTGGTGTTTTCATTAAATTAATCATAAAATTCACCAAATGGTTACAAACGTACCGATAATGATAAAAAACCTAAATTAAATGATGCTCGAAATTTCAAAATTTGAAATTTAATTTTACTTATATATAAACCTTATCTTTCGAACAATAGGTGCCTTGATAAGCTGGACTGTAATTAATACATTCTGATTGATAAGATTTACAATATATCGTTCCACATATTCCATTGAATGTATTCTAATATTATAATAAAGATCGGTTTTAAAATTAAAAAGTCGCCCTCGACATACCTAGCTGCTGTTTGTACGAAGTAAATAACAGTCAAGCTAGTATTGTACAAAATTAACATTAAAATATTCTAAAGTTTTCATAATAATAATGAAATTTTCCAGGCCCACCAAATATAATATCTACATCTAATGTCCTACAAAAAAAATTCCGTCAGGCCAATGGTTAGGAAACTCTGATTTATATGATGTGATTACTCTAATTTCAATTCATAATTGAAAAATACTGATAATAATGAATAGTAATGATTTAATTACGCAAAACTTAGAATTTTTATCGTTTGTAATTTGTTGGCATTGTTCATCCAGAGAATATCTAACACCAGGTAAAGTCGAAACTGTATACTCCAAAACGCCTCTACAATTATCGTCTAACAGACAGACTCGAGGATATCTATATTTATTTGTATTTATTTTAATCATTTATTACCCATCTTTCTGACCAGACAATGTATACTTAAATTGCATGATGGAACAATGTGAAAATTTGAACAAATTTCTTGGTTTCAATATTTTATCAGTGTAAGATGGAGTTAAAATATAATTTTCGTGTTCAGAACAGATTACAGATTCTTTGGATCCATCGTGCAAGCCTCCCAAGCTATATATTATCTTTATAATTGCAACATGATGTGATATAAAATTCATGGATATCTGGCATTAGGCCTCGTTATATAAAATGTGCCTTTATTATTATAATAATAATATTCATATTATTAAATATTGATATAACTTAAATATGCGTAAATGAACTAAACCAATTATATGAAACGTTTACACAACTAAACATTGTAGTTGTAGGATCAATAAATAAGCCATTAAGAAATATTCTTCCCATAATACTCTAATATTGGACGGGTTTATAATGCCATTTCCACGTCCTTTGGTATATAAACTATAAAAAAACTTGTGTCCAAGTTCGTGTGCAGCAATAATCCAAGAATTCAACCCTTGATAATGGCATAATGAAATTGATTTTTCCTTGCTACAAATTCCACTGATTGGTGAAAATCCTATTTAATAATAATTTAAAGTAGTAGTATACAGGGATTGGAATTAATTGATTGCAACCAATTTAATTGCAATTGTTTGTTCAAAAATTATTTTTCAATTAATTTAAGATTGATAACAATATCATAATCAAATTTAAAAAACTGTCATGTGGTTACCATGAATACTAGGATGCTGTTTGTTCGAAGTACATAAAAGTCAAGCTAGTAAGTTAAATACATTATCTTTCTGTTTATTAATTAATTTTTCATCCCACCATTCGTCAATAAAAGGATTCAATTTATATTTTTTCAGTTATATGAAAAAAACCAATTAATTGAAAATTATCTTTTCATTTTTTAAGTAATTGAAAAATTAATATTTAGCAAACAATTAATTGGTTTATACACAATAATTGATTGCAATCAATTATTTTCAATCCCTGGTTAGTATATGTTAATAATTATTCAATTATAATTAAATACCAATTATTGATTCATTTTCTATAATGTATCGTGTCCAGTACATCTATTATGATAATAAAATTATTAGATTGTCTCTTTGAAATTTTCATTGTAAAATATTTTTTCAAGAAGATTTATAAAAAATATATCAATTTCTGGACAAAGGACATTTATTTATATATTTATTTTACAAATCCTCATAAAATAAGTAAAGAAACTATAATTATCTTTCTTTAATTATATTTATGCAATTAATAAATTTTCTGAAATCTTACCACGTGATCATATTTTGATAAATCCATACTATTCGATATTCTCATTTGACCCAATATATCCAACAATTTCTGACCATTAATTGTCGCATTTTTATTAAGTGAATCAATCAGCCAATATGCATCATCAAAATTCTAGATATTTCAAATTATTTATACAAAAATTGGTCAATGCATAAAAATAACTTGATATTTTTAATACATTTTAACTTGTCCCTGGATGGTCAAAATGCGAACATCAACATAAAAATAAAGAAAAAGAAAAATACATTTCAGATCGTGTTGCAGAAATCTAATAGTTAGTGATCAGATATTCTATGTAGATAAATAGTGATATTGTAGTTACACGAAAACTAGGCAGCCCGAGTATATACTGTAAGCTTACTTTTACTATAATTATTTTATTTAGAGTTAGCTTTATTTCAAAATTCCATTTTTTCATTTTTATAGATTGAAATGCTGAATTCATCTAAACATTTCGTTTTATAAAATATATAAATATTTTGTTGAAATAATATAATTGAAATAATCGTATCAAAGTGGTATAATGTAATAAAAATCAGTTATATTAGCGGATCCCAAGTGTGAAAAAACGTAGATATCATATTAATGTTTATGTCAATTTTCTTCACAATCTTCTTAGGATATTTCTCCATCAGAGATGAGGATAACCGCTTTTTCAATGTTAAAATTTTATAAATCAATGTTTATTTATTACATTATTATATCATTTAGGAAAAATTATATTTATACATTACTGTGAATCCGACGCAAAAAAAATAAAAAAAAATTGCGATTACCCATGAAAAAGATCAAATTATCCATTCGGGGGTAAACACCCACAGGTTGGGAATCACTGGTATAGGTGTTCCCAAACTTTTGACCATGGACTGTTAATTTAACACTAAATCTTTAGCGGGTATTTGCTGAGCAACATTATTTAAATGTTAGGACTACATTACTTTTTACGGTCTTAGTACAATATTAATTTTTTATAATGACTAGTCGTCCGAGCATGTAGATTTGGAAACCGCTGATATATGACTATAATACTATAATTGATATAAATATAGATAAGATATTATACGAGTAATTTCTAACATTTATAATCAAATCTAATTAATTTAGATTAATTAAAATTAATATTATAATTGTGAAATTATGAATTAATTTATTTTATCTGTTTATGATAATATTACTCCATTTAATATATGACTAAAATAATAATTGAGTTCACTTAATGCTGAATCACCATATTTTAAAAATCTAAACATATTATAATTACACTGAACCGGCTCTACTATAAGACGAATCAGGGTCATATGCTTACTAGATTTATAATAGTTTTTAAAACACAGAAATTTTCAATAAATTGATCTTTTAGACGGGTTCTACAGGTTCAGATAAAAAATTTAGAAGCAAAATTAATTTAATTTATGAATGGAATATATTATCATTAATAGTTTTTAATCATTTTGGTCAAAAAACATTTAAGCTTAGTTTTATAGTGTGTCACTGTAAACGTCGAAGGCCTGACGTCTACGACCCACTTAACTTTTCATGTTTTGTAAACTTTATAGTGCATGAATCAGGACTTACGACCCTCATTCTATAATCTGGTTAACCTTAATTTATTGATTATCTGATATCATCAAAATTAATATTTAATAGATTCTATACACAGTAATGTAATATAATTTTTTTCTCATAATACCTGTGAAAATTATAATCTTCGGAAAATAAATTAATCGAGACTTTCACGATTTCCCGGTAATTTTTAACGGTTTTTTTTCCGGTAACAGCCACTACATTGTAATTGTGCATACCAGTTATTCTTAAACTCAGAGAGTAGCAGGGCTTTTACACTAGGTCAACATTTTGTTAAGTAACGTAAAGTATTTGTATTATGGCATTATAAAAACATTCTAACCTATAGTGCCAAATATACTAGAGCCGGTAATAAATATAGATCTTTAGAATAAAAATTACTCATCCCAAACTGTATTATCCAATATAAATACTAGCTCAATCAAATAAGATTGAGACGAATTATATTTTTCCCCATCATTACGAAAATTGGGTTGATTTAAATTGTTTTTGGGCAAATCTTTAATTTTATTTGTTATTGTAACATAATTTTTCATGATATCTAAACGGTTAATTTTAATTTTAAATGTATGTACAGTAAAAAACGTGTAGCACACCATATACACTGCTAAAAATGTAGTAACTATTCATGGTATATCCGACCTGGTAGGTGGGATCACTACGACACTGATATTTTTGATAGTTGTAAAATATCACATCTTGTTCAGATTAAAAAATTTCATTTTCAAAATGGATGTGTCGTATATCCATATATTGATAATTACCTTCGGTAAGTTTTGGTATTTTTATTGTTATTACATTCAGTTCGTCTTCAGTTGTAATTTCGCTATCTTGTATATCTCGTTTGATTTCATAGATTTTATTTTCTGCTAGTAAAATTCCTTCCTATTCAATATCTTATAAAATAATAATAACAATGATACAACATTGAACAATGATAATGATTATTATAATAATAATGTAAATACATTATACATTTTTCTATCATCATTTAGTTGATGCAAATGATGATTTAATTCAGGGGTCGGCAACCTTTTGAATCTTGTGGCCCATTTTTTTATACCAAAAAATTATATGGGTTCCGTTTCTGAAAATTTAAAAATGCTACATTTCAATTTTAACTAAAGAGAAATGGTTCTAACATATTAAAAAAAATTATTAATATATAATGAGCCAATTATAGTATAAAATGTTTAAAATCGCGTTTAACATTTTAAAAATAAATAGTTTACATATTTACTCAAAGGGCCACCACTATTATTATGTGAGCCGTTGGTTGCCGACCCTGCATCATATATTGTAATCAGAATTATGTGGAAAATATATTTGTCATTAATAAAGTTTAGGTACTTTAACCCACTGCTATGATAAAAGATAATAAAGAAAAATATATTTTAATCAAACCCTAATGAAAAACACCCAATTTTATCAAACTACAAAAATTAATTTTAGATTCAAGTTTTGTAAACTAAAAATATAATTAAACACAATTTTTTAGAAATTTTGTAACAGACAATATAAATGTCACTTACAATTTGTCGAATGTTATGTTTTTTAAAATGTAGTCGCACAGTAATAACAGCTTCATTATTATTGCTAACATAGTGAGCATAAATCTAAATTTTAAAATAGAAACAATAGGTAAATTCAAATTTAAAAAAAACTATATCTGAAAAATTATGTTTCTGACTTTGACTTTTATAAAATTCAATCGGAAAATTATCAATCACAGTTTTTTTCATTGTATATTCAAAAGAATATGTATTGTTCAACTTCAATTTTAAAATGAAGGAACTTGGAAATGAATTTGATTCTAGTTGATTTTCTTGATGAAATACTAAATATATTGTTCATTATATTATTATTAATATGTTGTTTTGGAAAAACATATTATATAAATACATGATGATAAAATTAACCGTGTGCTAGAAAAATCGTTCGTATAAATATGACTAACAAAAAAGTGAAACTCTTCATTTTAATATAGATTAAAACATTAAATTATATAAATTTATTTTCTAAAATATATATTATACAGACTTGGAACAATAACTCTTATAAAACGATATTTTATTAACGAAACAGTATAATACTGTTTAAATTTTACGTGTTAAATGTAGATTTATTTCTACATTTGATATTGTGAAAATTTACCTAGCGATAATTTAAGGATTAATGTTTTCATTGCAAGTTGTAAAAATTTTTTGAGAGGATTAAAGTATTTCTTATTCGCCATCTAATTGATTATGTGATAAATTACTATTTAAACTACAAAATGTAGTACAATGTATTGCAGTTATTGAAACAATTTGAAATTCATCATGAATATTAATTTAATTTTCATTATAGTAATATATTGTTGCATATATTATATATTGTTATTTTTAATAATAATCGCGAATAACTACATATACTACGTGTATATTGAAATACACAAAATATTTAATTATCACAAAGTTCACAAGTTTTTTTGCAATTTTCTTTCAGCCACATTTCCAAATCCTTGTGATGGCAGTATCCTTTATATTCACCACAATTTTCATGAATATCTGTACATGTATCGTATTGCAATTTGGAAACATTGCTTTCATTTTCGTTTTCAGTCTCAGTTTGTTCTAATAATATAATGTTATCAAATTATTAAATAGTATTCTAAATTTTTAATTTTACGTTACAATATTAAATTTCAAGGTTTACTTGGACAGTAATTACATCGTTTACGACAATTTGATATCATCCACGCATGGCTACATAACTTTGATTCATACCTATCACATTTGGTGTATAAATCAATGCATTTAAAATCATTATCTCCTAAACATTATAAGTTATACTATATTACGTTGTGGCCACATTACGCTCATGTCTATAATTTATTCAATGAATCCTTAAGGGTTGATGAAATTGGATTAAAAAAATATCAGTAAAAGTCGATTTTTACCTGAGGGTTTGAAATAGTATTTTCTATTAAATATCATTAAATTTTATTATTGATGTGATAAAAGTGGGATTTTAAAAATGTGGCTGATAGTTTTGACCCCAATCGGGAACCAATGCGATAGAGGAATCAAAAATTGTTTTAATTTTTATAATGGGCCTACAATTTTCTGTACAATTCTCTGCTCGCTCTCTACGGCCCTGGGAGGTAGCTCAAAATTGAAAAATATATAACACTACTGATGTATTAATTATAAATAAAAGTAAATGTACTTGGATCGACGCAATAAAGACACGTTTTTTTGCAATATGAAGATAACAAATCCTTCAACCCATCGTATTTACAATAATATTGAATTTCAGAGCATTCATCATATACATCACGACATTGATCTAAAATAAAAAATTAATTCGTTAATTTATCGTTAACAATTTTTGGATATTTAACAATATCAATGGAATAAATTTACCGGAAACATTAATGTAATCATACTGAGATAATTGATCACCATTAATATTATTATTATTCTCATTAAATACTGAATCATGGTTAATTTCATATGGGTTAGGAATTGATGTGGTATATATTTGAGTTGTAGGTTTAGGTGTAGTAGTTGTTGTAGTTGTAGGTTTAGGTGTAGTAGTTGTTGTAGTTGTAGGTTTAGGTGTAGTAGTTGTTGTAGTTGTAGGTTTAGGTGTAGTTGTTTTAGTAGTAGTAGTGGCTTTTGTAGTGGTTGTAGTAAACGTTGTAATTTTGATTTTAGATAATTTAGGTCGACCATCTAAATTTAATATTTTATTTATTAAAAAAATGAAAATTATAATTATAATCGAAGGATAGAACCACTCATGTCAAATCTTTTTCTTATAATCCGTGAAAACAAAATTTTACTTCGAATGTCGTTCAAGGTGGCCATTGCAAATATTTTCATTTAAAATCCATTCTAATCCATTCATTTTTAAATACATTTAAAAAGTACGTCACAAGATTTAATTTGTATTGTGTCAAGGTCAAGCTGAATTCCTACCCAAAATACAATTTTTGAATATTGTTTACTTATCGGCATCCCAATTAAAAAATATACAAAATTAATTATGTAAAATTTTACAAACCATGCCATTGAAAAAAATTTTTCACTTACACTACAGTTATGTGCGGAGTATTTATTAACTGTAAATGTTTCAAAGAGTATATAAAATTATAATTTCACCGGGGATCCGTAGGTATCAAAGTCTGAGAATCATTGGTATAAAGTTAGGTAAATGATATTCATTATAATATATAATTATATATTTAATTACCCCTATCACATAAACCGCAAGATTTAGCACATAATATTGACATTTGTTTTCCATAATATTCATGCTACAAGGAGTATGAAATTATATGTTTTATTTAATTAAATGTTACACTGCAATAGGGTTTAAATCCTTTACATTCTTCGAAGTAATCTTGACAACTGGCTAAATGTTAATTTTACAATATTTGATGAATTTTTAATATGGTAATTATTATTATAATAGTGTATGACTAACTTTTTGTATGAAATAAACTTTACCATTACAAGAATTACAAGTTTTTTTACAATAAGCCTTAATCCAACTTGTTGTGTGACATTTTTCTTTAAACTCAAGACATAGAGTACTAAAATCGTAGCAATCTAGTAGTATATATAATATAGTATAATATAATATAATATATTTTAACTAATAATATCCAATAATGTCTTATTAGTATCTAATGGTTGGTTTTTAATATAAATTATGATATTTATTCTCTATTATTTTTATTTATTACCTTCATCACATAAATTACACGTTTTTTTGCAGTTTTCTCTTAATCCAAAAATATCTTCATCCTTGCAATAATCCTTGTATTTGTGACATTCTTTATGTTTATCAACACATGCATCTGAAATTATTAAATACTTTACATTTGATAATTTAATTACTTTCCCTATATGTATTATGAAATTGGTTGAATACTTTGATCATGCTTCTAAAATTAAAATGTACACATAATATTTCTAAAAGTTATTAAGATAATTAATAAATCAGTAAAATTTTTACTTGGCATAATTGGTACTTTCAATTTCCCGCTGAGTTTCAATTGCCTCAATTATTAATTTTTCATTTCCATAAATGACTAAATTAATGTATTATAATATGCCAATAATCAAGATTTAATTTAAAGTAAAAAAATACATTTAATGTCTTTTGGCCAAACTAATCCAGATTTCATGCAAGATTCACAGCAATTTACGCCAAATTCATTTTCTTCGTAGCATAGTGCTGGAAAATAAACAGGAATGTCTTCACATGTAAAATATTGGAAGGTACTACTTCTTCTGTATGTCATAAAACGATAATCTGGTTTATTTTTACAATTTTTTTCATTTACAGTCAAGGAAATTTTACGAGTAATGCATTTAATTTTTGGAGTATTTATGTTTCTATTTTCTAAAATATAAATTAAAGATTAAATCTTATGATTCGTAAGTTATGATATTCCATTTTTTAGAGATTTATTAAATTTAAAAATACAAAATTTGACAATTTTGTAGATTATAAATGAAAATATTCTTAAATCCAACCATTTTTACTAAAAATTAAAATTTGCCAACCTTTGAGGGGATAATCCAGTTTGTATAACAATAAAAATTACAATCCAGTTTTCCCAGACCTAAAATAAAAAATATGTTTTAATCAAACCTTAAGATAAAAATCCATAACTGCATAATGTACAGTGTATATTATAGAAAATTAAAACTACTAAATTTATTTATTATGCTATTTATGTATAATATTTACATAATAAATGTTAATAAAAGTAAAAAATACTATTCTTTATTGCTTTAAAATCAATAAATCAAAAACAGACTCTGATTCTTCAAATTTAAATTGTGAACAAGAGGAAATACGATATTGTACTGTAATTAAAAACAAAAATGGTTTAAAATAAATTCTAAAATTTTTGCAACAATTTCTATTCCAATTATTGATAATAATCAATAATAATAAGTCGATTAAGTGCAGCTGCAAAAATTTTTCTAAGAAAAAAAGTGCTACCAAGTCTTCCATGTCCTTTATGAAAAAAAGTTTCGATGTCATTGATTAAAATACTTAAAAAGCGAGAAGACTACTAAAAACCTCTAATAAAGAAAATATCAAATATTTTACGGAGAGACATAAATAAATTATCATCCTAATTAATAATCTTTTTTTACTTTTGTTTTGACAAGTTTTATTTTTCTCGTCATCAGTTTTAGTAAGTAATAAAGCGGTAAATGACATCTGTTAATCGATAATCATTCTATTTAAAAACTTTACTTTGTTATATTTGAGATACTCTATAATTCGGTAAAATGGAATTTTACTTTTAGGATTATTAAAAATCGATTTTTTCCTTAAAGGTTTTTGAAATTTTAAGTTTTTGTAAAAATAATTGGATTTAAGTAGACGGTCATTATAAATTAATTTATAATCTAAATAATTGGGTTAATAATAAAATTTATATACCATAATAACTTGTCAAATTTTTAGGTATACATTCTCCATCTATACACCACATCTTCTAAAAATAAACGTTATACTGGTGAACATCAAATAAAAAACGGTTATATTTATTATTTTAGAGAAATTAAAGCAGGGATCGGTAACTGACCTGCTAACCAAAAGTGGCCCACAGAATAATTTTGGTGGCCCTATAAGTAAATACGTAACTTATTTATTTTTAAATTTTTCAACTTTTAAACATTTTTTAATATAATTGGCTCATTATAATCATTTTAATATTGAATTTTAAGTTCGCTCTGGATTTTATTTTTTTCAATATACTAGAACCGTTTCTGTTCAGTTAAAATTGAAATTTATCATGTGTAAATTTTCCACAACGAGCCCATATAATTTTTTTATATAAAAAAGTCGCCCATAAGATGAAAAAGGTTGCCGAGCCCTGAATTAAATCATCATTTGCATCAGCTGCTTTTTTTGGGGGTGAGACATTCCACTGAAGAAAATCTGAAAAATTAAAAGTTAATAAAATTACATTGTTTTTTGTGCATTTAGTTCCTTGATAAGAGGGGCTATGCATTGTACATTTAAATGAACTTTCTTTGCAATATATTGTTCCACAGATTCCCGTATACACTCCCTATTAAGAAATAATATGTTTATTAAAAAAGTGAAAAGTTATACGCAAAATGCAGAAGTACTATCTCGTTTATGTTGCTGGCATTGTTCATCCAATGTATATCTAGCTCCAGGTAAAATCGAATTTTCATTGAATTGTGATTTTCCCGTGCAGTTATCGTCCAATAAACAAACCCGGGGAAAACTAAACAAAAATTAAACCAAAGTTTTGGATAAATGTTATAATTACATTAAAAATAACGGAATTTTTACATTAAGGGAAATTTTTAATCCGTTAATCCAGTATTTTTCACATTTAACCCGAATTAAACTATAATAATATACCCATCCTTTTCTCCAGATAGAGTAGATCGAAACTGCATAATGGAACAATGAGAGAATCTAAACAAATTGCTTGGGTTTAATACTTCATTATTGTTTCCAGAATTTAAAATAAAACTGTCATCATCCGAACATAAAATTGATTCTTTAGATCCATCGTGCACAGCTCCAAGGCTAATTTTATTAATTTCAAATTAAAAAGAAATTAAAAATAAATTAAAAAAACCTGTGTCCCAATTCATGTGCAGCAGTTATCCAAGAATTTAAACCCAAATCTTGACATAAAGATACCGATTTTTCTAAATTACAAATTCCGTCCACGGAGGCTAATCCTAAAAAAACACATAGAATCATCTCAAATGTATTTCTTATTATTATATGTCACATTTCTCAAAATATCACATTTATTAACATAAATAGTAATATAGATGTAAATAAATAAATAGAGGCATACACTTTTAACTAAATTACTTTATATAAGTAAGGATATTACCGACAACATCGTCATCTTCAACGTTATACCTGGTCCAATACATCTAAAATTGAAATATAATCAATATGAATATTTGTATAATATATATTATATATGAAATTTTCTGTATTTTTACTGATTATAGGTCCGTTACACATTCCTGTGTACAGTTAAAATTTCAATACGCTGATGAAAATGGTATAATTTGTTTCCTATCACACACAATTATCTAGATTTATTTTTGTAAATTTGGGTACCCCTGTTTTAGACAACTATATTTCATTAACTATACAACCAAGAAATTTAAAAATCGTGATATTTAAACTTTTAAATCATTGGCTTCCTTCTACCGTAATTGAATTAAAAATACAAAAAAAAACTTAAAGATAAGGAGAAAAGGACTATGTTTGAATCAATAATATTGTTGATGAATTTTGAGGGGTGTTTGGGAGTGGAACGGTTTCTATCAAACCATAAAGTTAATTCTTCGCATTCCATGCAAAAATATACTAAAAAAAGACTACATTTATGTAATTAACAAATCTGATTAAGTATATTGTATTTTTCAAATTTACCAAATGATCGTACTGAGTAATATTGTATGTATTATCGATTCTCATTTGTCCAAGATTAGTAAGTAAATTGTATCCATTTATTTTAATATTTTCCGGTGTCAAATTTCTCTGATAACTAAAAATTGGCTTTTTGTAATTATTTTTAATCCAAAATGCATCATCCACATCCTAAATATAATAATACAATTATAATCACAAAATAGCACACATTTTACATTCAAATTGAAAGTGTTAATTATATTAAATGCATTTTTAAAATTACTTTTACTATAATCACTTTGCTTAATGCTAATCGTATTTCAAAATTCCATTCTTCCATTTTTATTGAGCTGTATGCCGATTTCATCTAAAAATTAACGAAATTAATGTATATCATTACATGTACTTCAAATACAGTTTACTTCAAATTGTGTGGTACAACTGGAGTGCCACTGATACCGTTCATTACTGAGCGTATTTCATTATCATTATTATCATTTTCATTTCATGGTCAGTAGAAAATATTATAATTTATTTTCAATTAAAATTAACCCATTTTACATACAGAAAAAATCAAAGATTCAACGTAACAATAAAAGTATTGTAGATATGTGATGAAATCACAGTTTATCATAGTTTTTTTTACGATTCACGCTTTATGTTTCCAATAATATACATTTTTTTTATGAGTAAATAGTTTTTGGCACTTTAGTAAAATTTTATAAATTACCCCGTTTAGTATGTGCTGGAAATAATAATTCAATTCACTCAATGCTGTACTACCAAATTTCATAAATCTAAAGTAATATTTATTATACATGTCTTATAGCATATATTAGTTTGCCATAAATATCTTTCATTGAATAAAGTGTTTTTTCTTGTTTCAATGTCTTTCGCTGCCGACATGAAATGAGTAAAAAATAACAAACTCATATTTATATGTATAATTTTAGATTGAATGGAATTAGATACATATTTATAGGATGCACCGTAATGGTTCAATGTTTACATTTGTACAGTATACACATTAAATGAGCCTATATCCTTCATAAATTAAAAAAACGATAAATTTAAATTATATGCTACCATATTTCGTTTTATGTTTTTTTTTAGTTTGCTTCGTATATTTTCAGGGTATTACAAAATTATTATAGAAAATTTAATATTAAGGCTCTATTAAGAAATGATGACATAAAAAAATAGAATATACTATATTTTAAAAAACATTCTCAAAAGGAATGCATCATAAATACGCCAATGTTGACTAAAAAAGTCAAAACAGCACTTGGTAATGTTCAGAAAATTAAACTCCATCGAATATGCATAAAAATAATACGGTTAGAATTTAAAAACATAAGTTAATTATTAAAATATATAATTATTTGTGTTAATTATAATTACATAATTATACATATATTAATTTTAATTAAAGTTTTCATTTATCAGAATATAGAGGTGAAACACCGTTTTGTGGTGATAATTTACAATTTATTAATACCATAAATGTATAAAGTAAATAATAAGTTCAATTCGTAACGCCGTAACATTTTATGTGTATTTTGAACCGAATTTATAGTCTAATTACAAGAATAAATTTTTTTGAATTTTAGAATAATTATCTGTTAACTACGTTCTTATCTCACTATTCAATCTATTACAATTACCTCAATTAATTAAATATTCACAAGAATCATCAAAAAACAGATTTTTAAATATTATCATATTTTTTGCGCGTAACGCCTTAACGGTTTTTAATTGTAAATGTACGTTTTAGTATTTACTTATATGTAAAATAATGCAAATAAATATGCTGCACCCTATGATACGCGCATTTTAAATCTATCTATGAGTATGAGTCTTGGATGTTATTTCTTGTAGGTCACTTAAATTAAAATATTTACATTTTATATATTAGAGAATGGCTCATATACATTTTAAAAAAGTATTTAAAATAATAAATTACTCATCCCATATAGAATGGTCAATTAGGAAAACTATTTCAACCAAATATTTATTAAACATCATTTCTTCCTCAGTAGTCAGTTTCCTCTTTGCCTTTTTCATCATGTACAATACATCATCATTTTTAACACTTCTATTATGCTGATACTTGTCTTCAATGCCAACTAAAATTAAAAATTTTATTTAAATTCTTAAAATGTAATGAAAATGTATATAATTTTCAGTTATCAATAGAATCATAGCACACCCTAAAACTAATCATATAAGATACATCTAGTCATATTTAGATTACAAAAATTACATATATTAAGTGATATTAATATGCGAAAAATAGATCGCGTATATATTGAAAAACATACCCAGTAGATTAGATGTAATTTAAAAAAAAAAGAAGACAATCCAATGACTAATTCTGAAAAATACTCATTAATGACTCAGCGTTAATCAATTGAGTAATTAACAAAAAATATTTAAATTTAAGTTTATTTTCATGTTTTTCTAAATTTTTTTTACATAAAGTGAAATTCCTGCTTTTTTTGTGGAGAAAAATTATAAAAATTTTTGTATATTTTAATTAAACGCGTTCAGCTGCATTATTTCCAATATACTTTATTTTATAATAAAGAAAATATTTTTTTTATAATTATAATTATCATGTTTTGGGGTTTAAACAATGTTTGTGAGATAAATAAATGTAGACTTTTTTTCTAACTTTTTGAAAATGTTAATCTAATGTTAGGAGACCTTAAGATAGTCATAATACAACAAAAATGTTATGTATCTTCAATACACCAATAAAATAAATGATTTTATAAATTTTTATCTAAATTATATTATTCTAAACGATTATGTAATTATTCAAAGTATTTTGTTAAAATTTATTTAAAATGGTGACTATTTTTAATTTCGTATTATATTGTGGACAAATTTAATTCTCGTTTATATTTTTAAGTAAAATTATGTGTAACTTAGTGCAAAACATTATTGCGTATTAATATTATTTATTAATCTGCATAAATTGTCGCCTACTCCATTGTAAATTTCATTATATTAATAGATTATACGAGATAAATTATAAATTTGTATGTAAGTTTAGTTTTGACAATATACCATTTTCGATTTTATTTACGGTTGCACCATTATGTGGCATTATCATTATGGATTTATCAAATTTATTAAACGTCATTTTGATCAAGAAATAATAGAATATTATGAAAATTATCATAGGAAATGTTTTTAAAAATACATTTGGCACTTCTGATAAACTAAATATTATGAGAATAGATTTTGTCAGATATTACAAAAATAAAGAATTAACCAATGAAGTATAAAATTTTAACCGATTCAGCCGAAAGAGCCTTACAAAAATATAAACATTCATTAAATTTGTACACAAAAGAAGAAGAAATTCAAAATACAGTGATGATTTTTAATACATTTTCATATAAATGCTTGGATTAATTACATTCCCGTTTATAATATATTTTGGGTTAAAATTTATAAAATCTTTTATTTTGTTGATATATTGCGTTGAGTATTTATAAAATTTTTCAAATGGTAGACAAATTTCTACATTTAACCCACCACAAAACCAAAACAAAAAGATAAATATAGCTATAATTTGAAAAAATTTTTTTCATATTATAGAATTACGTCAATGGTGCATGACGCAGCTTAACATTATTTATTAAAATATACAAACATTATTAATTTTTCAACACAAACGAAGCATGAATTTAGGTTTTTGTAAAAAAAAATTAAGAAAAACATGAAAATAAACTTAAATGTAGCTGTTTTTTGTTAATTACTTAATTGATTAACGCTGAGTCATTAATGAGTATTTTTCAGAATTAGTCATCGGATTTTCATTTTTTTATTAAATTACAAATAATCTACTGGGTATGTTTTTGAATTTCTTAAAAAAAATATTTGATGTGATACCCTAATATACATTTTGCAATTCGGTATATCATTTAAAAATAAAATCTAACAGAAATTTTTTTAAAACTATAATAATGTTGTCCTGTGTTATATATAGTTACATATATTACATATAGCTATATATGTTACGTTTAGTTGTGTCCACTTTTTGAATTTCATGAAGATTCAAATCATCAATACTTTCATAGATTGATCTTCTTTTGAAATAGTGCATGTCATCTTCATTGTCACTAATCATTTTTGGATTAATCTGGTATAAATTTCCATCGTAAACTATAGAGCCGTCCTTTGAAATAAAATGTTAATATTAATATGAATAATAATCAAATAATTGAATAATTATTAGAGCTTACTGTGTTTATTAGAGTTTGTAGTAATTTTAATGTATAAAATCTATACAAATATAAACATTATAGGTCGATGTTTACAAAAATTATTCGATGTACCGTAGGGGTGTGATTTTTTATACTTTTATTTGAAATTTCATGGTCCAAATACTGATAAAGTTGCGTGTGGTAGTTTTATGATAATCGAGAAAAAAAGAAATTTTTAAAGATTTTTAGTGGAAGAGCTTGCCATTTTAAAAATTTCATACAAAAATGTTCTACAAAAACTAAAATATAACTTTATTTACTGGAATGTTACAATGAGATCCTGTAGTTATGTTTTAAGTGATCTTGTGTTGTTCGTCATGTTTGGTTATTCACTTTGCATCTTTAAATTCCATTCTACCTCATTTATTTTTGTTTTAGTCAAAATTTTTATCAATGAAAAATGATAATTTTTATAAAATTATAAGAACTTTAAACATCTATAAAATAATAAGTAAACGAGGTAGAATTAAATTTATCGGTGTAAAATGAACAACCAAACATGACGAACAACAGAAGACGACTCAAAACATAACTACAGTATCTCATTGTAACATTCCAGTAAATAAAGTTATATTTTAGTTTTTGTAGAACATTTTTGTATGAAAATTCTAAAATGGCAAGCTCTTTCACTAAAAATTTTCAAAAATTTTTCTTCTTTTCACAATTATCATAAAACTAACACGCAACTTTATCAGTATTTGGACCTAATTTATAAAATTTTGCAACACCCCTAATGTACAGTGTAGATTTGGTAAATTTCACAAATTTATTGGAATTATGAAAACTTTCAAATATCAAAGCAACTTGACTGTTATGTACTTCGTACAAACAGCAGCTAGATATGTCGAGGGCCGATTTTTTAATTGATTTAAAAAAATATCCAGAATGTATGTTTTATGAAATGCTGAGATTTTTTTTATTTATAAAAAGGGTATTTGTCAGTTTAATCATGAAGATTTTAGTTTCTGAGGTTGAGATTTACGACAATAATAATTTTATTAAGACGCTCCCAGAATTTATGTTTTTAAAATTTTAGGACAGATTTTATTATTTACTAAAAAAAGGTAATTTGTTTTTTTGATCCTGAAAGACTCAATTAATAAAAATAAAATTTCCGATAAAACAGGATTTTCGATAACATGTATTAGAAATAGGTATTTATTTAGGACTTTCTATAACTTTTCATTTTTTAATTAAACGATAACACAGACACTAATTTTTATGTAAGTAAAGGATTCTAATGTGGCATACCTAATATTACAAAAATGTATAATAATTCAGGTTCAGTGATATCATTAATTCTATATAATAAATATTATAATTAGCTCGAGTTTCAAAAATAAAAGTTTTTGATACATAATTTATTAAAAAATAATAATTTTTAATAAAAAATGGTCAGCGAATTAATAAAATTCATAGTTGATGGAACTGTTACATCACCCCCAAAAAAAAAATTGACAGTTAGATTATTTTTTTAGGTGGAACCTGGTATTTATTTAAGAGTGAAATTTGGGTCCTATAATAAAAGAGGTTATAAAACACTACTCTAATCATTAAATTACATTTTTAAACACAATGTATATTATCCTAACTTATATAATTATATATAACTTTATTATATTATATTAATTTTATATGAGGAACTACTTCAAGTTTGAATATATAAAATATGTTGCCGATAACTATCATTAAATCAAAATCAAACGAGTTGGAAAATTTAAAAAAATATCTTCACAAAGCCAAAACCCCCAATTACCCTTCTTTTTTTAATGAAAACAGCCCTAGAATTTCAAAAAATTTACAGATTGTACAGTTATATCCTGTTAACACACACAGAAAATTTCAATCCGAATAAATGACGACTTCACGGTCAAAAAAGCATTTTAGTATTCATATATTTTTTTCAAAATATTTTATTAAAACAAAAAATGAAAATAATTAACGGTCCGAAAATCAAAAAAAATGTGCAGTGAACGTTTACACATTTCCAATAAAGCAAACTGGGTGAAAATCTATATAATTCATTGCTACGCAATTTTTTAATTTCAAATTATTTTGAATACAAATATAAATAGAAACTAAACAACGAAACTAAAACAACTTTGTTAATATCATTTTCATATTTATTACAATCCTTTCCAATATTGGTAAAATTCGACTGAAATGTTTATAAATTGAAAATTCGATTAATTATTGATACATAATTGGTATTTTTAAGTATTTATTAAATTGGTACTAATATATATCATCAGTAATTCATCACATTGAAAATGACAAAATAGGTTTTTATAATTTTATTGTTTCTGGAATTTATGCTATTTATGACAATTTTTAAATTGCAATTCAAGATTGGACTGTTTTTACTTCATTTTTAATATTATACACACATTCTGTCTAATAAATTAAAAAAATGGGATAACAATTGTTTTTAAAATTCTACACGCAAATGTTAACAGACAAAAAATTAAGATGGAATAATTGAGTTTAAAGTAAAAAGTGATGTGATATGATGGTTCCACCTGAAACAAATTTGGGAACCACTTGTTGAAAGGATTGATAATAATTAATAATGGATTTTTAAGTTAGATTTTCAACGTGAATTTATTTTTTTGGTATAATAAAAATGTGCCCTCGGCAGAGCTAGGTACTGTTTGTATGTAGTACATAACAGTCAATTTAGTATTAGTATAATTATACTTACAATAGAACGAATGCTTGGATTTTTTTCGTTCAAACGAACTGAAATTACAGCTTCATATTTATTATCAACATAATGAGCATGTACCTAAATTGAATTACTATTTTATCTATTAATAATAAAAACTATAATATATATTGGTATTATTTGCATTCTGAATAATATTTTGATCAATACCCATTTTGCAAAAATTAATTAATTAATTTTTTAAAGTGTCGTTCTAACAAATTGTTATATCGTTATATCAGCGTATCAAATATTCTGAGAAAAAATTAATCGAATTATTTTAATACAGACGTGGAGACCTTTTTGACCATTTAACATTTTTACTTGGTATTTAGTTAAAATGGATTTTTTGCTTATCCTTTGTATTGAATTGATTTGTTAGGGTTAATGATAGTTTCTTATTATCATTTGCTAACCTATACAGAAACTAATTAAACTATTGTTCTGGCGCAAATATAAATATTAATTAAAATTATCCAAATTTATAATAGTTTATCAAATTCTCATGCCATATGCTCATTTCTCGGTTTTTGAGAACTTCTGATATGTGCATTATGATGATTTAACGATAGTACCTTTTAACAAAAATCATCACATTTTGCCAGTACACGCTCACTGCATTATATTCAAAATTTGATTGCAACTAATATGTATTAATTTTGTTACACGTTCAATTCAAATATAATTAAATAATAAAATACCCCGAGGCAAAAAATGGAAATGAATTTAACAAGTCAAACAAGAATAATAAGTTGATTTATAATCTCAACCGTAACAAGTATGGAATACATTTTAATATTTCATCGGATTGTGGAAATCATTTATTTATATTTCGAACTATTATGATACTATTAAAACATCACTTACAATGGTTAAAATTGTTAAATCGGATAATTTAACTTAAAATGCTGTTAGGGTTTTAAGGTAGTTTAGGACACAATTGTCACACCAGGAGGAACTGCCGCCCCAGCAACCACCTAGATCCGTTACTGCTTTATATACGCAACATTTTCAATTTATTTTAAAAATAATCCCTAAATAGGTTTCCCTTATCATGATTTTCAAATAACCAATAAATTATGTGATATATTTATTTATAATGAGTGTAAATGATATTTACTAAATGTACATATTTTTGTTATTTTTACCGTTTTGAAATGCCCTATGAAAACCATACACTAAAAATTTACATTTCAAATTCCCAGACAAAAACAGAAATTAAACTGAATTGAACTAAAATTAAACCAGAATCTATCCGCAATTGTAAATGCATAAAATAAAAAATTAAATAAATCAAAAAAATACTAAATTATCAATATAATAATGTTTTTCGATAACATTTCCAGTATAAAATTCGATCGGAAAATGTTCAATTAAAGATTTTGTCATATATAATCTTATCATTGTGGAGGAATTCAGTTTCACGTTTAAATCAAATTTATTTGGTAATAATATTTCGTTTTGATTCGTTTTTTCAACATTGAAAACTATAAATAATGAAATTTAAAATAAAAGAAAGTATGATAAAAAGTAAAAACCAAACCATAAGCATTAATATTAATATTGAACAGGTAAAATATAATTGAAAAAAAATACATTTCACGATGAATAGGTGCAAATTAATCTTAAATAAATTAATAAAATAACTCATTGTTGGAGGATTATTAATTTTTAAAAGTTATAGTACACCTAAAAATGTATACAATTGTATCATTATAAAATAAAAATTTTAAACTCCAATTAATTTAAAATCCGGAAGTACGTATAGTAATAAAAACAATTAAAAATTGTCTCAATCTACGCCATTTTTATCGGATTAAAATAACATTTATTCAAATAAACTAAAAGAAACGCTAATATACTCGATCAATGAACTCGTTTCAGTAAATATTTGTTTATTTGACGTTTAATTTTGATATATGATGTCAAATCTCAGAGATCATTAATCATTTTTACTTGAATATTGACATATTGACATATTGCCTCGTGCAACAATCTGTCCATATTCAATTATTATGTTTATTAATTAATTATTTCATTGGTATTTATCATATTATTTATGCGGGTATTTTATATTTTTCATATTTTTGGCATTCTAAGAGATGTTTGGTTATACTGTAGTTGATTAATAATAAAACTTTGGGATAAACTTGTATAGATGGATGGGAACCATTAATTCTATACGGCATTATATTATCTATAAAAAATCGAGTATTAATTATTTGATGAATAATCATTATAATGGGATTAGTTTGGAGTGTTACAGAATTTTGGTTTAATTTAGTTACATTCAACGTTATTTCGTTGCATACTATACTATACGTTTCGTTGTATTGCATACACGGTACATTTATTATTGAAAATTGATAAATTTTAATTAAATTTATATATTTAAGGATTTATTACAATGAAAATTATAAATTATAAGTATTTGCACATATACAAATGAGCATTTTAATTAAATCTAAAATTAAACAAATTTTAAAACACATTTAATTTAAAATTAATTATATAAAAACAAAACATGATAATAAAATTGTCAGTTATATGAATCATAAATAACTTTACAACACCCAAAACGTTTTTATTGGAATCTAGTGTATTAAATTGAGTACAATTGATTCCATTTGCATACGAGTGTCATTTTAGTCAATTAAATTATAAAATTGTAGCCATTTTTGTAAACAAATGCAACAATTGGTGTGATTAAATTTATTGAGAAAAAATTTGTATATATTAATAATACGCCTATATATTAAAATTTATTAAATTTAAAAAACTGGTTCATTTACACTTGTATGATTTTTTTCACAATTTTATTTGATAAATGTTTTACATTTAAATTTGAATCAAAGTATAAATAATATAATTTATTATTTAAATATAACAAAAATATAATGAACGAATCCGGATACATTAGCAGTCAACCATGTTTAAAAGATCTTATTCCGGAAAATGTAAATTTTAATATTGAAAATAATGTTGACGATGAAAAAAAAGGAAAACAGGATAACCATTCTAAATATTTTCAAATCAAAATTCAAAATAATACTAATCAATTTCAATGGATTAAAAAATGTAATGATTTCTTTAAAAGAGATGATGTTACACAAAGTAATACATTTTAATAGTAATGATTACAATAGTCACTATTTCGATTATGATTTTTATGGTCGAATTTAAAAAATCATGTATTATTGATATTAAAATACTAAAATTAAAATATAAATTAAGAATCCTACAATGCATATGCACAAATGTTGTAAACTCACATTTACGTCACAATCTTTTACTATGATTCAAAAATAGTATGTTTCAATCTATAAAATTTACATCTGAACCGTTTATAAATTACCAACATACTTCACAGTTGGTACGCCTAAACTGAAAAACAAATTGTTTTAAAAATTTAAAATTGTTAATACTCTACTTGACCCAAAATTGATATCTGAAAAATCTTTAATAATTGAACTGACGAAATATTGACGTACATATATTTAATATGCAACCTTAAAATCGCAGAGACTATCAAATAGATGTAAATACATAAGGAACTAAGTATATTATTTCAAATTAATTTTTATATTCTATTATTTTTGGGAATTTAATAAATATCTATAATTTATGAGTCTATAATAATATCTATCATAGTATCAGACGAGCTGGTACCCCAAAATAATTTTTGGTACCACTTAGGGTCCCCAGTACTCGCCATTTGGAAATCGCTGGTATATATGAATGTGTCATAATGAAATACATACTTTATAACGGAAATGTATAAGTATAAGTGTTAACAATTTTTATAGTATACTAACTTGTCTGTTTTGTACTTCATAGAAACGGCATATAGCTCTGATGAGGGCGGAAATGTATTTTTTAACTAGAAAAAGATGTTTGGAATGTGGTTGAATAGATAGATTAATTTTTGAAATTGAAATTTATGATAATGCTCATGATTTTAAATATCTATATCAAAGTGTATATTTTGTTTAGTTCTAGGACTCGTTTGTTTTTAAAAAAAGGATAATTAGAGTTTTTGACAGGGAAGATTAAAATTTATCTTACTTTCTCCTTCGGAAAATCTGAAATGGAATTTGTGTTTTTTTAATACTCTAGAAATCTTAGTTATTAAACTAAAAGATAACACACTGACAGACAGAAAAACAAACCAAGAGTTTATATAAGTTAGGAATCCTAACTTAAGTTTTAAATATACATGGACCTCATTCAATTTTTCGTTAAAATGTTTTTAATAATACGACTTTGTATATAATATATCGACGGTACAATTTGTTCATGTTAATTAGTTTAATAATCCATAAATGCACGGCTCTCTGAAAAAATAATGAACAGATTATGTTATACTAGGGTTAACATTCAATAATAAAAAAAATTTTAAATATATAACGGTTAATTTTTACTTATAAAGTAATTTAGTTAAAAATGTATGTCTGTTTATTTATTTGTTTGTTCCAGTTTATTTATGAAAGTAAGAGAAGTAAAGTTTTAAGAATAGCCATTTCTAATGCAGGTTTTCGAGGGTGATGTTTTATCTTAAATTTGATTTTCAGAAATTGAGTCCTTCAAGGTCTATAACCCCATTTATCCTTTTTTTAAAATTCAAAAGAGTCCCAGAATTCTAAAAAATACACATTATAATAAAGATTTTTAAATCATAACTATTATGATAGATTTCAATTTCTAAATCTTATATTCTCACGGCCAAAACCACAAATGACCCTTTTTAATAAAAATGATAAAATTCCTAGTCCTAAATTGTATGCAACATAACTTATGGGATAGGTTTTAAAATCATAAACATTATCATAAATCTTCAGGTGAAAAATAATTTTTAATATATTATCAATCAATATTTTTCAATAAATCAATTAAAAATCAAAAATGAAAATGTAAATCTACAATTTCAAAAAAAATGTGCATTGAACGTCTACACATTTCCAATAAAGAAATATAAGTGAAAATCTATATAATTCATTCCTTCGCGGTTTTTTTCATTGCTATGCAATCTTTAAATTTCCATTTCTCATTTTCAAAACATTTTGTTTCAAATTTAAACTACAACAAAACTAAAAGTAATACAACTTTGTTATTATCATTTTTATATTTATTACAATCCTTTGCAATATTGGTAAAATTCGCTTGAAATTTATTTGTAAAGTGAAGATTCCGTTAATTATTGATACATAATTGGTATTTTTATGTATTTATTAAATTGGTACTGAATATATATCATCACATTGAAAATCACAAAATATGTTTTTATAATTATATTATTTCTGGAATTTATGACAATTTTTACATATAATAATATAAATTTCAATTTCCAAAACTCACACCTTTATGACAATTTTTAGTATTGGACTAATTTTATTTTTTTGGAATTTATGCTATTTATGACAATTTTTAGGATTGGACTGTTTTTACTTTATTTTTAATATTATACACACATTCTGTCTAATAAATTAAAAAAATGGGATAACAATTGTTTTTAAAATTCTACACGCAAATGTTAACAGACAAAAAATTAAGATGGAATAATTGAGTTTAAAGTAAAAAGTGATGTGATATGATGGTTCCACCTGAAACAAATTTGGGAACCACTTGTTGAAAGGATTGATAATAGTTAATATTAGGATTTTTAAATTAGATTTTCAACGTGAATTTATTTTTTTGGTATAATAAAAATGTGCCCTCGGCAGAGGTAGGTACTGTTTGTATGTAGTACATAACAGTCAACCTCGTACATTATAATGTATTACATTTAGATCAACAGCCATGCATTAACAAAAACGAGACACCAGAAGGTATTAATAATCATTATAATATATAATTATAATCATATATCATAGTATAATTGTAGTCCAGGGTTGATCAAACTTATTATACTAATATATTAAACTTATTCCTCGATAATATACAGTTAATATATACACTATATTATATATTTTATATATACTATATACATTTTGAATATTATTAACCGTTTCAACTAAAAATTGTCCAAATTTTGGAGGATGTGATATATTACAACGAGTACTCTATTCTGTTATTAATATTATTATATAAAGGAACTTTGATTTTTTACTTTAAATTTGTTTGATTATATATTTATGACATATATTTATGTATATGCAAAATTATAGATATTTTTTGTATTACAATTGTATATTATATAGATTTTTACAAATCACTCAATGATATAAGTAAACGACAACGCACAGCTTATACAAATGTTCAATTAGTTGAATTGGAAAAAGAATTTCACTACAATAAATACCTTTGCCGCCCACGGCGCATTGAAATAGCCTCATCATTACGACTAACAGAACGACAAGTTAAAGTTTGGTTTCAAGTAATTTATGATTATTATTTTTATTAATTACCAATAAGACTCATAATTTAATTTATTTGAATTTTCATACGGTAAAAAACATTAATAAAGAAAAAATTTTAAAAAATGTGTTTTTAATAGTACGTTTATTTTTGATTATTTTAAGATTACATGCTGATTTATCAATTAAAAACTAACACAAATGTAAATAAATGTCTTTAAAAAAATGTCGGAAATTCTGGTGTATACATTACAAAATGTATTATTATTTTAATTTGACTTATCAATCTAGAATAGAAGAATGAAACAAAAACGTCAATCACCCGTAGAAAAGATTAAGGGTATTCCTAAAAAAATTGAAAATGTTTGTGATTTGAATATTTCAAAAATAAAAAGCGGAATTGAAAAAAAAATAAATAATCAATACTTTACGTATAAATACAACATATCCAAATATAAATATTCAACAACTCCAAATCAAAACATGAAAAACAATCACATGTATGAAAATGAAAATAATAATTTAAAAAATCAACAATATCAAATCCACAAAAAAAATACTTTTAATTAGAGTTAGAGTTGAATAATTTGCCTTCAAATATTGTCCATTCCACTCAATCCAATTCTCAACAAAATCAAATGCATATATCACATATGCGTAATTATTCAATTAAACATGAATATAAATATGATTAATATTGATTTTAATAAATTTCAAATAAAACTTTTACAAAGTATAATTATTAACACTCTCACATTCATGAACTGCATATGCAATTATATATTTATATTATCTGGGAATTATTATTTTTAAGTATTAGAGCATGTCAAAAACATCAAATTCTGAAAAATGGTAAATATGGACCTTTAAGTTATCATATTAATAGAATATATTAAATCAATGTATATTGAATTTATAATTATAATAGTACACACAAAAAAATGTTTAATAATAAAAACATTGAATTAACTCATATCGCCGCTAACTTCAAAATTCATTGATTAATGTTAGAGATTTTAAAATATTAGCATATATATTGATACCATTCTTATACACATCTAAATTCAAGCATTTAATGTTATCATGTAGCAAAACCGGTGTATTTATCATTGGAGAAAAACCAATCACTGGAATATCCATCTTAAAATTTATAAATAAACATAAAAAAATATAATATATTCTGTCTACAATTTACCATCCTTCAATCTCCATAAATTTTTCGGAAAAGTTTAGTTTCTAAGTTAGTTAGTTACAGGACGACAATGTATGTAAAATTAATGGCATTATTTGTGGTTTATTTGGTTTCATTTCTCTATTTAGTCAAATTCTCGTATATGCTAAAACTATGTCAAGTACCAAAATTGTCGAAGCAGAGAGAAAATAATATATATATATATTATACTTATCTCAAAAATCTTGCATCGGTGGCTCCCGTAAATATTAGTTTCTTATATTTTATTTTTCTAAAAATCATTATATATTTTAGAACAGTTTTTCTCGAAAGATTCATCTCGGTGAGCAATGTAACGATTGGAACATTTTTGGTGTGACAGTGGAAATTTAGTCGGGCATACCAAATTTTGATGGGGCAGGGAAGGTAATTTGATCTGATTATAAATAATTATTTTAATTGGATTTTTATTCGCATAATAATGATAATAAAATATCATAAGGAGTAGGTGAAAAAATATCGATAAAATATTTAATTCTTGTATTATTCTTACACATTATGTAATTGTATAATAACCTTTCATTATATTTTTACAGGGTCCTTAAAAATAAATTTATAAAACCGAGGATCGCATGTCTAAAAATTTGAGGAGCGTGGTTTATAAATATTTGTATTGGCTGTTTATTGATTACTGTTTCGGCATACGACAATAATTATATAAATCTATACGACGTGTATTACTATAAATTATTGTATTTATTTAAATAAATTTGAATATATCCATAAAATAACTATAACATTACTTTTCATCAAATACAGACAAAAATTTTGAGATAAATTTGTTCCGTTTAGATTAGTATATTTTGTTGTACCAGACCTCTAAAATAATTTTTTTAACAGTAATAGTATATTAATTAAGAATTCAAATCAGATAATAATTAATAATATAGTATTAGTATATAAAAACCTATTCACTGACTATATTAAAATTTTAACGATAATAATTGTGAGGTTAAATTTAAGTTAATTACTTTAATTGTCATATTCACTTGAGAATATAAATTTTTCACTTTTCTATTAACCTTTCTACATTTTCATTTTCTGATGGAGTAGTCATTATATCAACAACTATATATTAATATTAGCTGCATACTAAAACCTTTGAACTACAATGTTACTACATTGTCTATGAATATTGAAATGCAAAGGTTATGCAAATAATATATACAGTAATACCTCAGTTTAATGAACTAATTCGTTCCAAGTTTTTGTTCGTTAAGCGAGAGTCTTATTTACATTACCTACTTTATTTAACTTTATTTGAGAAATTAATTTTCTGGCATTTTCTTATTTAATTGTATTTATTTTGATTTGTTTGTTAAAGCGAGAGTTCGTTAAGTGAGGTTTTACTATACCTTAGTTTCATAGCCATTAAAATTGACCATAATTACCGCCCACGGACAGGTACGGGCGAACCGATTTAATATTTCAAAAAATTGTAATTAATATGCTTATCATTCAAGAAGATACTTGTCATGATTCATGAATCATTTATAATACCAATTTTAACAAAAATTTATTCTTTAAGTTGAATGCGGGTAGAAAAAATCGGATTATGTCGGCATCTTCATTGTTCTACTTTGCGAATCCATCAGTGTTTCAATTTTACCGACATTCTTATTACCGGTAATTAGATTTTTTTAAGCTTAAGTTAAATATTTCCAAAAATGCTGTTAAAAAATTATCAAAAACATTAAAATAAAAAAAATTCGAAAAACAAGGCATATTAATACAATTTATTTATTCTACATCAGTGTCGAAAAAACGTAGTATAATAACTTATTATTAATAATTATTTTTATTATATTATTATTAATAAGAAATTTTTTTTAAAATTACAGGTAAAAATTTAACGATATGTTTACTAGAGCGTTAACTTTTTAGTCGAATTTTAGAAATTGATAAAATACATGGCCGTGTAGTATGAGTAATATCCTATAAATCAGCCATTCTCAACGGGGTCCACAGCACTTTTTTAGGGGTCCATGAAAATTATATACATGTATTACATATTATATATTTAACTGATTTATTTGATATAACTTTCCACAAAATTATCCGGAACTATGGAAAGTTGCACGATTTTATTTTATTGTCTTCCCATCAACGTATTTAGTTGAATGTGAATTTAGTTACGTAGTTTTATTATCAAAAAGAAGGAATAGATTAAATATAAATTAAATAGAAAATAGAAAATAGATTAAATAGAAATAGAATAGAAAGAAGGAGCAGATATAAGGCTAGCTTTATCAAATTTATAACCTGATATATAACTACTTGTAAAAAAAGTCAATGCCAACGATCTCATTAATTAAATATAATATAATGTTAGTATTAAAATGTAAACATTTGTTTAATATTAATCAACTTTATCATCTCGAAAAACTAGAGTACTCCATCTCATTTTACCATCATTCGTTTTACCCAAATGTAATGATTTATTAAAAATTGTAATTATTATTAATTTTTTTTGGGGGTCCACAGCGAAAAAGGGTTGAGAATGCCTGCTATAAATCACATCTATAATTTTATTTTTTAATATAATGATAAAAAGTCCGGCTTAAATTTTTATTTATATTTTTTAGTTTCAGAAATATCTAAATATTTTATACTAAATTGTAAATTTATCATTAATGTCAAAAAAATTTCAAAAAACAAATCACAAAGTTACACGGGTGTAAATCAATAAAAAAAGTCCTAGAATGTTATACAACATACATTGTGGGATAGTTTTTAAAATTATAAATATTACCATAACTGCCTAACTGAAAAAAGTGAATTTTCACGATTAAAACCTCAGATTACTTTTTTTTAAAAATGAAAATAATTCTAGAATTTTTAAAAAAATTACAGCTGATACAGTAATATCCAGTTAACACACATACAAAATTCAATAAAATAATTAAAGTGACAGTATTATAATACTGTTAACATTTTAATAATTAATATTGCTAATAATAATATTTTAATTAATTAAATTAAATTACATTTATTTGGGTAATGTTTAACGTAATCACGTCTCCGTTCGTCAAACAATTATTTTTCAATCTGAAATACCATTTTTTATGAATTTTAATTAATTTAATTTGTAATTTTTTTATTCACGGCTATAACAAGAATGGAAATACTAAAATTATAAAATCTGTTTAAATATTACTGTAATTCGATAGATTTCATGTCCTAAATAAATTTTAAGATCAATTAATTTTTAGAAAAACTTGTATTCCTCTTGCATACATTATATTATTTACTACTTTGGCTTCAAAAGGAGGATATGTCTAATATTTCTAAAATTTTATTTCTGAAAATTTTACATAAATAACTTTTTTTAAAATACCGAATTTTAAATCAGCCATGTTACAATGTGAATTATACACTATTACCTGTTTCAGATGTTTTTTTAAATGGCGCAATTTAAAGAATTATAATTTTTATAATGAAACAATCAACAAGTATTTAATACGGTATTATTTTGATTAAATTGGTATTTTTATTATCATTACATCTTCTACAGGTACTACATCCATGTGAGAATTTAATAATATCGATTTTTCATTGTTATTTCCTATTAACGTCATTATCAAAGTTGGTTTTTTATTTTGTAGCTATATAAAATTATACAATATTTATATTTATTCATCAAGTAACAGTAAAAAGTAGTCATCCTAACTTATATAATATGCGACGCGATTTTTGTTGGTGTGTGTGTCCTACTTTATTGAAATAACTAGCACTCTTAGAATTTTTTAAAGACCACATTGCAATAACAGTTTTTTCCGGGACGTATATTAAGATATATTTCAACCTTCAAATTTCACATCTTAAGGGTCAAAAACCCCTGTTGTCCCTCTTTTTGAAAATCAAACGAGTTGGAGAATTTAAAAAAATATATACGCTGATGCGGATTTTAAAATCATAAACATTATCATAAATTTAAATATAAAAAAATTATATTTTTGGGCCAAAACACCAAATTATACACAAATTCTGTCTAATAAATTAAAAAAATGGGATAATAATTGTTTTTAAAATTCTTTACGCAAAAGTTAACAAAACAAAATTAAGATGGAATAATTCACTTTAAAGTAAAAAGTAATGTGATATGATGGTTCCACCTGAAACAAATTTGGGAACCACTCCTTTAAAGGATTAATAATAGTGAATAGTAGGATTTTTAAGTTAGATTTTTAACATGAATTTATTTTTTTGGTATAATAAAAGAGTGCCCTCTGCAGAGCTAGGTGCTGTTTGTACGTAGTAAAAAACTGGCAAGCTAGTTATTATGTAAAAGACTACAATGAGTTAATACATCGTACACATTAACGTGTAGATCCAATTCATTTGCATAATTCTTTAGAAATTCAATTGCTGCCTCTGTATATTGAAATTAAAAATTTTTAAATGTTTTTAATAACTATAATTAGGTTTCGGTGGTTCCGTCCTTATTTTCAACTAAGTTGAAAATTTATCGATTGAAATTTCGTAATCAAACATTTTATTTCAAATTAATTAAAATGTATTACAATCGTAATATAGTAAATAATAAATGATACATAAATTTGCAAATTTTCTATGACAGTCGTCTGTTAATGAAGCATTAGCTTTCATTATGTCTGAAAACTATTACATATTATAAGATATATTTTATATGTATATATTAATATGTATATTTATAAGAAAATAGTTTAAATGTTTAAAATAATGTAATTGAAAAAACAAAATATAAATATTTGGTCAAAGTTGATTGGATTACTTTTTAAATTAATCAATTTTAAAATACCAAATTTGATTAATATTTATTACTACATTGTATTAAGTTTTCATAATTAAGATATTTGAATTAGAGATTTTATAATATCGGCATAAATATCAATTCCACTTTTAAAAACATTCAAGTTCAAATTTTCATCGTTATCGTGCAATAGAACTGGTGTATTTATCATTGGAGAAAATCCAATAACTGGAATATTCATCTAAGTTTTAAATAAAAATAATCATTATTATATTAATAATAATCTCTTAAAATTAACCTCTCTTAGGAATCTAGCGTCTGTTGCTCCAGTGAATATCAATTCACTGTATTTCATATTTCTAATTAAAATTTTCAATTTAATTAAATTTAATATTTATATAACTCTACATAATAACAGCTTTATCATAGAACAAAACAAATCAGAATTTCTGATTCTCGGATAATCAGAACACGGAAATATATTAAAACGACAAATCTATTATAATTATAATAAGATAATAAATTCTATCTTTATTTTTCTCGAACCCAGTAGTCATGATTATACATATTTAATTATAATTACACTTCTCATATGTATCATTAAATATTAAATAAATCACCTTTTTTTTAAAACGGATATAAACATGCTAGTTAAACTTCCTTCTTTTAAATTTGTGCATTTGGATGTCCCAGAAGTCTATTTAAAAATTAAATGAAATATTTTTGTATAATAATTATTATTACTTTATTATAATAAAAAAAATAATTAACTCATTTAAAACGCACACCATGTAACCCCTCTTAATTTTAATAATCGTAGAATCAATGAAATAATACAATTTAAAAATTCTGTTATACAAACTATCATAATATAAAAACGTAAATATATGATCACTGATCATATAGCAAAAACTATGGGTTGCTAAACCAATCCTTAGTAAATTGTACATTGAAATAGGTTCTTCAGAATTTATAAATAAAATGTAGATAATAGTCATTAATTTCAATAATTAATCAGAAATTTAAAATTGTATATTTTTAATAAAATGTAACATGTTAGTATAGTATACCAAAATCCGTTAGACTAAAAAAAAAAAAAATTTCTACTAACGGTATATAATTTTTAGCTAGTAGATAAAGACTAGTTTATTTTTATTCTCTACTAACGGTGCTTGACTGTATATGTATTAATGGGTTCTATATTAACCATATCCAATTAAAAAAATTAATTTTGATGTTAATTAAGAAATATACAAATTGCACGCGAAAACCGTAAAAAGAAAAAAGGCTAAATGTTTTAACGATAATTTTTTCTAAAAATATATTTTCTAGGGGTTTTTAAGTACCCTCTTCAGCGTGGTATAGGTTGTTTTCAATAAAAATCATTTTTAGTAAAAAACGAACAGCCCTAATAGGCATAAATTGAAAACTACTAAAATTTTAATACAGTAAATGAAGATTCTAAGCAAGAACTAATACAGGTTATCATAAAAAAATACATTTGAAAACAAAAAAATCAGATTATGAAAAAAAAGAAATTTTACCCTGACCGGGGCAGGGAAATTTTTATATTTTGAAAATTTCTTTGTGGTATGCTCCTACTTATACAAAATGTAGATGGTATGCAAAAATAGTTTTTGAAATTCAAAAAAACACTCTAATGTACAGGTGAATAATTATATATATGATAGATAATCACCACATATTTGAATTTGGTTTGTGAATATTTATTCTCCCACTTCTTTATCAAAGTATCAATTTTATCATCATCATCCGGTGTTACACGAATATCAACACCTAATAAAAAAAAAATTAATATTCATTTTATAGTTATTACTCATCTGAAAACAAGATGGTATTACATTTGTTTGGATCCCTCCCTAAAAATAGTTATTTAACCATGCACTGTTACATTGCAGTGTAGCAATAACATTAAATATTATCAGTGGATCCCAAAATTTTCGCATTCCCCTGTCAATTCTTTAGTCAAATTATACAATACAATAAATAATAGTGATGATAATACAATCAAACTTGTATATCATGAATAGTAACTTTTTGAGGTGTTCATAATACATATATATGTATAGTTTTATATGAACGTTAAAATATAATTCGATAGAAGTTGACATTTTAGTAAATAAATATATTTTAATGTTCACATTGGGCTGATGTTCCCTAAACGTGGTGTTCACTAAGTCCAAGTCTGACTTTACATTAGATGGGAATAATGTGTATCGTCCGCTGTCTAATTTTGATTAAATTCAAATAATGTTTGTGGAAACATGTTGAAATGATCAAATTATAATTTAAAATATTACATTAATCTTGGTAATATTCAATGTTGTTACTTCACCAATTGATAAATGTTCTGAAACCAGTCTAATCAGGCCAGTAAAAAGTAAATATTTATTTAGTTTTTAAAAATTCCACGATTGTGTTATTATACAATGTATACTAATAATATATTGTCAATTCAATATTATAATACAATTTGTGTATAATTAGTAATTACATAATTACATGTATATTACTCTAATAATTAATTAAATTATAATTTATTTGTACTTGCATATGGAATTATATACATCAGGCGTTCTCAACTTTTTTCTCTCCATGTTCACCTAGACATAAAATGGTTTTTTCAATCCCTCAATTCCCTCGCGGGCCACATAACAAAAAAATATATACTCAAACAATTATAAAACTAGAAGTTTTAATTAATTAATAAAAATAGCAAAGTACGTAAATAATTACTAATAAATAAATCAGGAGGAATATGTAAAAAAAGATATACAGTGTAAAAAATATTTTAATAAAAATAAAAATGTATATTATAACGCGGGTCGCACAATTGACACCCCTGATATAGTGCTTGCTCTCGAGAATTATCGAGAAATTTAAATATTCTCAAATTTAAAATTGTATTTAAAAATTTTCAAAAATATAGTTTGTTATGTGAATGCAAAAATAAAATCTTCAAAGAATGATAATTTTTAATTTTTGCTAATAAATTTAACCATGTAAAAACAAAATAATTTCAATTATTACAATAAAAAAACAACATTAAATTTTACGGTAATTCAATTCAGTTGTATGATTTAATTTATTAATTTGGTATTAGATTGTTTCTCTTTCAGATAACCGCTATGTTCTACGAAAATTTATAGGACCATTTTAAGTGAGAAAAATAAAAGGCAAAATATTCTATTTGGGGTAAAATGATAAATTATAAAAATTCTTCTACAACTGGTTTACATCGTCAAAACTTAAAAAAACAAAGAAAAAATCCTAATATAACAGTATATTTAAAAAAAAGATGATAGCCACGAAAGGATTGAATTTATAATTGATTGACCATTTTTGGTACAGTGTACAAAAAATGTGTTTTTGTGTTAAAAATACACAGTTGACATATTTTAACACAGTAAAAAATTTTTCATATAACCTAAAAAATTAAATTTACACGTTTATAAGAAAAAAATCATAAAAAAAATAGATTCCGTGAGCAAACAAGGTTCACTTACATATCATTGAAATCTACAAGTTTTGTTCAATGAACCTTCTTTATTTCATTGAAAAATTGATGAAAAACGTAATTAATTTTCTTTCATATAGGTAAAAAATATAGCATTGGTTTCAAATGGAGGCACTGAGTAACAATTTTTTGAAAACACACTAGAGAATAATTTTCTAAAATTTTATAGTTGAGTTTTGGCTTCTATAACAAGTCTCAAGCTCTGTTTTATAATTTTTATACCTTCGCTCAAAAAAGTTTTACCCTCCCCCCTTTTTTTGCGGCGAAATAGAGCCCGTTGAGAAAACCTGATATACAGTGATCATCTACTTTTCTTCCTGTTCTGTTCGAAATTTTAGCATATCAATCATTAAATTTGACTGAAATGGAATTTGTTTAAATTGATGTAAAATGTTTAAATTACTAATTTTGATACTGCGGTAAATTTAATAAATTTAGAGCCATGCCCTTGATTTCCTTCTATTTTTATATCAATCCCTAAAAATATAACGTATTTATAAATATATAATATCTCTGAAAGTATTAGAGTAATTCAGCTGCCCGATAGGGCAAAATGTACATAATTATTATAAATTATGATGAATAGTGCTCAAGTCTTGCGACAAAATACAAATAATCTTTGTCAACAAGACGAACAGAAACATTTCATCACTTCAAAGGGTCTAAATATGTTATTTTAAAACCGAGTACACGGTAGTATAATGTAGAACCCCGCAATGGGTATGGTAAGCCCGTAGTATGTTCCGATCGATCCACGAGTCGATACGGGCGGAAATTAAGAAATTGTCGATATCAAGTTTGTCACCTGATATACAAATATTCGTTGTATAATAGTATTAATTATATATCATACATTTTACTAATCTTTCCGCATAATAAACATGATAAATATCGTTTTCACTTGCAATCCCTATAAGTGAAATTTATTAATTACAACATTTTAAATTTTCTTTTAAATTTAAATTAATATAGAATCTACATTGTAGATCCACATAAATACAATAATCAAATAAAATACCTTCATCAAACCCAATCCCAACATTTAATTTTTTAAAATCATTTGATTTGGAAAATATTGCCATTCCATCCTTTCCTCCAATTTCTTCATCTTAATTTGTAATTTTAATACAATTTGTATAAGTATATAATTGTTTTATGAAAATTTAATTATTAACTCCAATAATTAATTAAATAAATAATTAAATTAATCATTAATACATAACTATATATATCATTATTTAATTAATACATATATGTGTAATATGTAACTGACGAATTAGTAAAATATAAAGAATGAAAGTATGTAAATAATAATAAATCTGTATTTTTAATCTTTAATCTTCTGAATATGTTTTAACTTGATCAAAAATATCAATATCTCTTACATTTAAATGTATAATAATTAAATAATTACCAGGAACAAATGAAACATGAACTGTTCTGTAATTTCCTTTTAAATTTGGCTTGATCATTCTTATTGCTTCGAGATATCTTTATAAGTTTTTATATATTAATAATAAATATTAGGTATATTAAATTTAATAACTACATAATGTATACTGTATAATAATAATAAAAATACTGTATTCCCACTGATTTCATATCCTACATTACAATGAGTATGATGCAAATAAATTAATAAAATAAATGTAAATATAAAATTGAGAATACTTGAATTCCTCGAGCATACATTTTATCATCATGTATAGTAGCATTAAATGGTTCATAATTCCAATGATCCTATTAAATACAGTTAATCACAGGGATTGGAATTAATTGATTGCAACCAATTTAATTGCAATTAATTGAAGATTGATAACAATATCATAATCATTTTTAAAAACTTTCATGTGGTTATAATTAATATACTAGGATGCGGTTTGTTCGAAGTACATAAAAGTCAAGCTATAGGTTAAATACATCATTTTTCTGGTGACAAACGCGTTTCTATTTTTCTAAAATTGCAAATAATAATAAAAATTTGTTAATATTTTATTATACAGTGTCAAACTATTTTAGTTGCATTATATTTTAT